>VZTL01025910.1:0-33549 GCA_013400535.1 Scopus umbretta
AAATTGTCTTTATCTCAACACACGACTGTTCTCAGTTTTACTCTTCCAATTCTCTCCTCCATCCCACCAGGGGTGGAGTGAGCAAGCGGCTGTGTGGTGCTCAGTTGCTGGCTGCAGTTAAACCACAACAGCATGGGTAAAGATAAACTTCATTTTATGGAGGTGCATAAGGTCACACTAATCCTTGTTTTCTGTGTTACATAATGAAATCCACAATAGCTGAAAAGGCTTTGGCACGTGCTACACAATTTCTCTTTCCTTTCCAGAAATTTGGTACTCTGTGTGGACTGCACGTTTTGTGGTGAGAAGACGATTTTTCATTCCCTTGCTCCCACATACCAAGGCCCTGATTCCACAAAAGCTTCTGCTCTCACTCAGGTGTGTCATCCCATAGTCTTCTGCTGCAAGTAAAGATAGCCATACGAAGAAGCATGCCAGGGTTTTACACTCTTCTGACATATTTTGGGCACAACACTGATCTCCTTTTGATATAAATCCAGAGTAAATAATTTTAATAGAGTTTTTCTTTCTGTGCAAAGACAACAGAAATACTTAGTGGAATAATAAATAGCATGATATTAACTAATGTTATGGAGCTACAAAACTTACTCTGTAACACAGTGATTGATGTTTTTATTAGTAACCTCAAGTATAAATATTTCCCCTTTACAGTGATCAGCAGCTTCAGGGCCTTTTGATTATTATTATTTTGTATCCTCTCTGTTTTAACTGTAATGCATTTTGCACTTTTCTAGCAGTTTTCATGTGAAAGCTTAAATTACTTTGCAAGCATGAATTCATTAAACCTCACCATGTCCCTCTGAGGAAGCTGTTTAATTAACACACTGAGGTTATGGATGGGCAAATTCAGGCACGCAGATATTAAATATTTTTCCCAAAGTTACAGAGTAAATCATCAAAAAGAATAGGAAGTTATTTTAAGGGCCACATGCTGCCAGGTCACATGGATATGAACATGGAGAAATATCTGTGAAGATAACACAGAGCTTGCAGGTTCCCACCAATCTGAAAGCAGCTCGGGGTGCCCCCTCCCCTCCTGCCTGCCAGGCCATGGATCCCTTTTTCAGATCTAATTGTTTCAACCAAACTGGTCCTAAGGGCGTGCTGGGTTAAGCATAGGGTGGCATCACTAATGGCATCACTACCACCACATAGCGGTTTAGATCAAAGGAAAATCAGAATTTTGGTTTTGTCTGTGTAGGAGCTTTACTTTTTTCTCTGCTGAAGCTCACCCCTATACCTGGAGTGCAGGAGCAGCAGAGCACACCAGCCGCAGCTACAGTCTCTTTCCCCACCTCCCACCAGCCCCTGCAATGGACTACTTCATTGTACCCCATATCCAGGAGCCCCTGCCTCTTTTTAATGTCCGGGAGGCTATTGCCATCTCTTCTAACAGCTCTGATGTGTAAAAGAGCCCAGGGTGCAAAGGAGTTTGGCAGTGTCAGATAAATTTTCACTGCCCAAGCTTCCGTCTCTCCGATGGAAATGCCTGATCATCTGATATGGTGACAAGATTTGGAGCTCTTCTCTTTTGCTCAGAGCTCTTTTCCTTGCAGGAATTGAAACCCACAAGCCAGGAAGCAATGCAGGGAGGGGGCAGCACCCATGCAGGGTCACGAGTGCTGCACGTGCAGGGCCGCGATGTCGCATACAACTAAGACAGTCTGCACCCGCAGTGCTGGTTGAAGTCAGTGGGTCCTGAAGGTGCTGAATATCTCTCCAAACTAGATCAGCACAGTCAACTAACTGCTTCAGGAATAATTGCATCCATGTTAACAAGGCTCCAAGCACTTTCAGGGCTTCACTTTCTTTTTCTTTGCATACACTCTGTATAAATAGATAATGATAAATAAAATCATATATTTACCTCAGCTCAACCCTACTTCCCTCCCTTTTTTTCTCCTTATTTTCCTCTTAAATGCTACAGAAATTGCTTTCCTGGGACATGAAAACTAATATATGCAAATTGTTACACAGCATTACCACTGCCATGGTGCCACTATATTGCTGAGATAGTTAATTACCAGGATAATGCAGTTTGTCTTGTCTCTATCCCCTTGTGCTGCTCCTAAAAGGAAACAAAGGAAACGACATCAGAGAGACAAAGAGAGGGAGAATTCAGTCCCCTATTAATAACTGCCATAAAGGAAATAAAGGATTAAAGGCCATTCGCTGCACACATGGCATACAGCTTTGTATGGCACAGATGCTGAAGAGGGTGTCGGAACAGGGCCTGCACCTGGCCACGTTATTCATCAAGAGATAAACCTTGAGATCCTTTCTTAATTTACATTGAATTGCTTTTATGCCAAAAGCAATTTCACAGAAGATCTAAGTGAAAACCAAGGCCAGTGGCAAGAACGTTGCTTGGATTCACACAATGCCTCTAGTCTAGACTCTGCCACTTCGCCAGCTATCACATTAGCAGGCGACTTAAACTGCTGTTACTTTCCTTGTCTGCAAAAGGAGAGGTAACTTTCTCCCCCATAAAAAGCCCCAGGATTTACCTTAGGGGTGAAATTCTAATTTTCTGATGTCTCCCAATAGAGTGATATGTTCTCAATAACTGAGGAGCCAGGTCCTCACAAGAGGTAAGTAATGTCATCACCAGGCTTTTCATACTCACCGCAATCAATGATAACTTTTTCTGAAAGCCAATGACAGAGGGTGGTCCTGAATAAAAATGACATGATTTAGCCTTAGGAAGCATACAGAGACAACACAAAAAAGCCCCAACAAAACAAAGCCAAGAAGCACTACGGCTTCTAATGGCTACACAATTTTTAGAGCTGTTCTGTGGGATTTAACAGCAATTTTTAAAGGATGGGTAAAACTGCCATATTGAATACACAATTGCTTATTGTGTTTAAAGAGTTATTTATTTATTTAAAATCTGTTTCTAGTCATCTTGTTCAGTCTCTTTATGATCACGTTTGTGTTGTTTGTCCCAGGTTCTATGAGACGCTTCCACAAAGGCGGGCTGTCCCTGTAGGTGACATCCATTAAAAGGGTCAGTTGTTTTGAAAGAAAGAGAAAGAGATAATGAGAAAACCCAGCGCTCACTGAGTGGGTAGGCACCAACACCCCACCTCCAGTTATCTCCAGCCAATAACACTACGTGGTGATGAGGTAATGCTTGCATCTGGTCCTCTTCAGCAGCCCTTCTGGTTTGTAATTCTCCTTAAACCAGACAAAACCGGGAGGCTTCTCTCTCTCTGTTGTGGTGGTGCAAATGAGCATCTGAATTCAGATCTTCACAGTTACAGGGAAAGGGAGGCGGAGAGGAAGTGTGCCAGCACTCAAGCTTTTCTCCCCTTCCCTCTTTTGTAGCACATAAGCAAGTTTGAACTGTTTTACTCATGCAAGTTAAAGGAAATCCAAGCAGGTGTTTTGGTTCCTGCTGCAGACAAATCCCAGGATGGACTGGTTCTGAAGGCTTCTGAGTAAATTTAGAAAAATGACTTTTTAGTATCACTCACAAACCAGCTTAGTCACCTTTCATCGTCCTAGTGCACCCAAGGGAAAAAAAAAAAAGATTTTGTGACTCAGTATTTAAAACATATCAGCGGGGGGAAAGACCATACAAACAGCTTTGTTTCCCTCAGCCAGTGTATTCTGCATGTATTTCAGTCATGCCTCTGTATTTTCTTTTACAGGAAGAACAGCTTCTCCTGTTGGGGCCAGTGCCACCACAGTAGGCAGCCAGTATATGGGGCGGGCTCCTGAAACAACACAGCATTGTCAGCTAAACCTTGGAAGCAGATTGTGTATAACCGGCAACACTTTCGGAGGGAAAGAATAATTCCTCTCTTCAAGCTCAGGCTCCGGGTTACCTCTGCAGGTTTGTAAGGAGGAAGGAAACACCTTGTTACCAACTGAATACACTCGGTGAGAAGTCACGGCAAAGAAAAGATGGGTTGTGCCAAACAAGCCTGGTCCCAAGCATCACCAAAGTCCCCCTGACTGCACCCAGAGCAAGAGCCAGCCTGCTGGCATTTTCCAGTCACTCTCCTGACTGGAAAAGTGATTTAAAATGTATTAACTTCCCTCTATACTTGCGCATCACCAGCCAGATAATTGTCCTCGGCTGGCCGAACATTTTTAAGTGCTCATTTTTCTGCTAGAAAAAGTATTTCTCCCTTCAATCAAGTGCAATTACCCCAACCATCTCTTTTAATCGTTGTCTTTCCAGAAGATATATTCCCTATGGGCTTTCTTGCCAATACTAGTGGTTGTTTTATTAGGGGATTATAGTCACCTGCTGGAGCTGGTGGCCGTCTTTCATCTGCAGCAAGCCAGTGTTAAAACTTTATGGACATGGATACTGGGATGGCTTGTGGGCATGGGGAGGTAGATGAGGCAGAAATAGAGACTCAGAAATACACATGTGAATAGCAGTTGTGCCGCTTGAATTGGAGCCAAAACTCCACAGATGCCCAGCTGGGTGAGTCCATATGGACTCTCTGGGCCTGGGAGCCATGGAGATGTTACTTATTTTTGAGACATCTTCCAATTTTAATTGCTGAGGTAGCCTCTCTTCTTTATCTCAAGGGGAGTTACAGTGGGAGATGAGAGATACACAGCTTGGCTGTTATTCTAGTATAAACCCATCCCAACAAGGGCAGTGCGAAATCAAAATCCACTACCACTTTGCACAGGTCTCGGCTCCAGTCCAATCAAGAAGAAACGAAAGGAGAAATGGGAGCATATGCTCTATTCACAGCACATCTGCTTCAGTGCACCCAGACACACAGCTAAAAGTCCAGTGAGAAGAATGGAGTGAACACAAACTTAAAGAAAACCCACCTTAAGTGTGGAGCCCGATAGCCCTTCTCCTTAAAGGCAGCAGGTAGACTGGCTTTGTACAGCACATTGGGAGAAGATTCAAACATGGGAGAAATTTTTTGTACAGAAAAAAATGAACAAAAAGAATTCTGTTCAATTAACCTCGAAAAATTATTTTGAACTTTTCTTGGTTTTTTTATCTAATGTACATTACAGTAGGCATTTTAATATGTGTCTTCTTTCTATTCTGTAGTCAGCTTTGTAAAATATGTTCTTCATTGTACAGGCGTTTCTCTTTTGCCCCTTCCCTTTCTCCCCACCCAGTAGAAAAGGCATTTCGGACAGATTTCCCCACTCATCTCCACTGTAGTTGTTTTGCAACATGAGTGTAACATTACTGTTGGCAATGACAACTTGCCCTGACTCCTCTTCACTAAGCAACACAGCATGGATGTTCAGAGCCATGGTGAGGATGCTCTTCAAAGTATTCACTGATATCTAAATAGCATCATTGCACATTGGTGAAAATAACTTATCCGTCTGTTCCCTGGGCCTTGTTGTATAAGAGGACTCTGCCTTCGTATGGACGCTGTCTCTGCAAGGGCAGTCATTTGCTAGTTCAAGGATGCTCTAGCATGTCTGAGTTATAGGGAGCTATAAAAGGCCACTTGAAAGATGGCAACAACTGGTGAATACAAACAGCCAACTTTCTCTTCCTTCCTTGCTAAGTTACCACTTCACTTGATCCTTATGCCCGAGTTCAGAAGGGGAATTGGTTCCTTTGTGCTGCAGAAAGAGTGGAGAAGAATAAAAGTGCAGTACAAAGCCGGATCACCTGAAATTTTCCCTGCTTCCAGCTGCCTGAGAAGGAACACACCTCACACCTAGCCTCTAAAATTCAGGATGGGATCCTGATTTTCAACCATCCCAGTAGTTACAGTTTCTTGAATCAGTGGATCTGGTTCAGCTCATCACGGGGATGGACCTAGGCACAATACCCCGATCAGCTCAGAAATTGACCGTTACCCAACCTGCACAGGTGTGCAGGTACCACACTTGATTTGGGCCCATGGTTAAGTTAAACTATATGCTCAAGAGTGATTCCTCCTACGGGGAATACTGTGAATAAGAGCTCGGAAGGAAGGTGATATGCCCACATCTAGTTGGCATGACCAAGAAAAGACATGGAAGGAAACCAGGAATCTGGAAAAGAAGGTTAGAGCAAATGAAAAATGAATGGAAGCAGCAAAGTCAGTTTGTTTCGCAAGGGGCAAAGCATGTGCCTGATGATTTGGAGTATATCACTTTGTGGATGACCCACTTGAGACCTCCTAGTTGAACCTGCTTTCCAGAAATGCATGAGGTCTCAGTTCCTGATGGTCAGAAGTGCTTTAGAAAGGAAACAACTGCATTAGTGGTTTTGGTCTTTCCATGTAAAAGAAGCTAAATTGCATCGCTACTGCCTGGACTACCTTCTTGCAGAAGAGTTGGCTACAACTGTCTCAAAGCAGAAGGAAATTGGGAGATTTTGATATAGGAAAGAGCCTCGTCATGCCTGAAGGACCATGCAACTTGAGGATAGGCAGCGCAGCTTCCAGAAATGGAATTCTCAGGGGGTAAAAGAGCTGGGTGCAGGTAGGGGATGGCACGGGTATTTATTAGCAGGGGAACAGCATCTGGCCATTGGCAGGGAGACTAAGATATCACAGTAAAGAAAGAGGAATAACAAGTCCAAATCCTACGCATCAGCTGCTCGGTGTGTTAGTGTAAGGAGGCTGCAGCTGCAGTGCCTTCTTCACCCCATTATCCTGTGGGAAAGACCTCCCCCACCTGACACAGCCTCACATGTCCGTTACATGAGGAAGGAACAGACATAGCTCATCTCAGCTCTCTATCACACCTGCATTCAGCACTAGCTCTACAAAAGGTCTTCTAGTGTTTCATAAACTGGGTTTGACTGACAAGAAAATTTAAGCGTTTTAGCCTGTATTTACAGCACAGTAAATAAAGACTCCTGTCTTTATTTCATATAACTTCTTTGCCACTGATGACAATATTTTATCTTTCTTTCTTTATACACCTTTAGCCCTAAGTGCTGATTTAAATGCATCTCTTCAGAGTCTGTTCATTAAATGCTAAACTATGTGTGTGCTTTTCCCTCAGCAAAACAATCTACCTACTGAAATCCTTTGCCCTCTGGAGGTGACTATTGCATCCTTGAAAGATGAGGAGATAACACTAAGAGGAAACCTAACAAGCAACAAGGGGAAACTTGGTGGCCACAGAAACTAGAGGTCTGTAATGAGATACACACTGAAATTGAGACAGCACTGACACTCTGTTCTTCTACACAGCCACATCATTCACCTTACCTAATGAGCAGTGTGTCACAAAATGTGCAAAAACTGGAATTCAGCTGCACTGAATAATCTCTAGTGCAAGCTGCACTAATAGGTAAGCTTCATCTGGTGAAGAGTGAATATGCTCAGTAAGCACAGCAGAAATAGCCCATGTTTGTTACATGAGGGGAGGGGGGGAAACTAAACTGCATTTATTTAAAAGGACACAGACAAGAGGCCTTTCACAATTCTTAAGTAATCATCTCTGTTCACTGTTTTTACAAGTCACCTCATGGAAGATTGAAATTGAGACATGGTTCCCTAAAAACTTCTCTGCTTCCCATTCAACAGCCCTCACTTTGCTTGTTGGGCTGTGCCAGTAGTGATCACTGAGATGAGAGGAACACATCTGTGCTTTGTGCCAGAGTGTTTTTTTTTTAGTCGGACGTGTTTCAGTGGCACAACTTAATGGCCCCACAAACATCACAGAGACAAAAGACTCAGTCACTGACACAGAAAACAAAACATCCAGCACCAGAAATATTAATTCTCAGAAATTATGTGAGAGTTTTAGAAGATATGTACATCTGTAATCTTCAGTGCACTAGTGAGCTATTAAATATGGTGGGTTGGAAGAAGCACTAGCAGCAATTATCCCATGGTAACCTAATATGGCATGGAGGGATTTTTTTTCACCTTTCTTTGAAGTGATTTGTTTTGGTCCCTCTTGGATACACTATACTGGACAACAGAAGCAACTGAGCTGGCTAAATACCACGACTATATTTATCTTCCTACTTTTATAGTACTGAGCTGTGCATCTATAGTACCTTTAGTACCAAACCCCTGAAAAGCATTACAAGTCTAAGGGCAAGACCTTCAAACGCTACCATGTGTCTTGCTCCAGCACATGTCAGTGGGAGCTAGGTGCACACTTTTGGCCTGCACTGGAGTGGCACTGTGCCACTTGGTCCTGCCAAAAATCATCAGGAATTCCAGATGTGCAGCAGCATACTAAAAGAATCTTGAACTCCCATTAATAATAATGAAAAAGCTTTTATTAGCTTCAGCAGTATGGACAGACTCCTAGCTGATTCAGCTTTGCTAGACATTGTGAGGCAGGCAAAACCAAAAGGTAATGACTTAAAACACTGCCTGGATGGAGCATGTAAGACAGGGCATTGTGCTGGGGGTGGAGGGGCATGCAAAGGGGAACAGTACATCAGATTGAATCCATGCAGAGAGGTAACAAACAAAATGCAATACTCAGGCTGCAGATTTGCCAGAAAGATAGTAATATCTGTCCTGCAGAGGAAAAAAATGCTCATCTGAGATTCAGATTAGTTAGAAGTACAAGGTGTGAGTAATACGGTCTTATTTATCACAACTGTTTCATTCATTCCTGTTCCAAAGGAAGGAAATAAAACCAGCAACTGATAATGTCTAGCATTTTTGCAGCACTGCTCATTTCAAATTGCAAAACAGTAATTTAAGCATTTTGGTACAAAGGATAGTTTATACTTGGGTCACTGAACCACTGAAATGCAGCCTCTGCAAGAATAATATAGTTTGCAGTAACAGAGAGAAAAGGTGGTTTCGGTGAAAAAAAGATGAAACGAATAGCTGTTCCAGTGAACAATGCCAGGAAACACTCTGTGACGGCACAGGGCTGGGAGGCCCTGGATGCCTAAACCAGCATCCAGAGGACACCTATACAGTACACCACCTGGAACGCTCCTCAGCTTCCCTAGGAAGAAAGGAGGTTGAGTCACAAGAAATGAAGGGTATTTTCTTCTGAAAATAGTTCCTGCCTGCTGATATGGCTCCCGAGCACTAGAAGGAAATGAAGGGATGACAGGCTTATGAAGGACCCAGATAAGGATTTGGGGTTGCCAAACCAGTATTAGTAGCTCTCAAGAGACCTCGATGTGCAGTCAAGGCCTGCTGTGCTGCTTATGTGCACAATACAAAGATAGTGATTGTCTCCTTCTTAACAATAACCGCATTATATTTATCAGAAATTATTTTTACGTTCAGCAAAAAAAGCCATCAATTCCCCACTCCTCAACATTAGTGTTGCCTGCAAGACACTCCGTGCCAGTACATCTACAAATGGAGAATGGGGCATGGCTGAGGAGGGAGTTTATTTTCTGGCTTGTCTCAGGGCTAGGTAGCATTTCATAATGTGGTGTAGTTTAGAGAAAAAAGAAGCAGCAGGACTACATGGAGACTGTGCAGTGTGAGTAAAGAGGTTTGCCTTTTCCAGGATGTCTTTGAAGGACAAAGCAGAGAGCAGGAAGCATTGCTTCAAAGTAGAAAACAAATTCCTAACATCATCTAAATGAAACAGGCTTCTCCTCATTTATGATGTCAGGATATTAATGGCTTTTAAAACAGGCCAATCCAAGAAGTAACCAAGTGAAAAGAAAGGACTATCATTGCTGGTACTTCTTTTATCCTCCTATTTCTGCCTGTCTGACTACAAGCCGTTTCCTGCCAGCTGGAGGAGATGTGTCAGCTGGTGCTGGCCCATGACTCATGGGGACTTAGCCTGCAATGGGCTGGACAAGACCTTGGTGGCCTCAGAGGCCAAGTTAAAATTCTTCCAGCACAGGAGAGGAAAAGAGCTGGAAGACCTCCCTGACCAAGGCATCGCTCCACCCTTCCCCTGCCTGAAATACCACAGGAGACAAACCCAGAGGCAACAGAAACCCTGAGGATCCCATGGCAGAAGACCCTCCTTGGGACTGTTCACTGCAGGGGATGGGGCTTTCTTGCATGCAACATGGATATCAGGCACTGGAAAATGACTGGCAAAAGTATTGGGCAGAGGGCGATACTCAAAGCCCACACAGCTCCTTCTCAGTCTCTGAGGAGCTCTTCCCAGGTCCACTCACTTGTGGTGTCAGCAAACCCCACAGAAACAACTGGTTGTGTTGAGCAGCACACGGACCAGAGGCAGCCATCACAGGCCAGTCACTTGGAGTTCATCATAAACACTGTTGATTGCTCCAGACACTGCCCTAGGAGGTCTCTTGGAAAAGACTTTAAAAACTTGACTAGGCATAACAAAACCCCCAAAATTTCTATCTTATGCCAGACTGGGTTAAATCTTGGGGGCAAAATATTTTGTATATACATAATATATAAATACATTATATATGTTTCTTGTGAGTGACTCCTACTTCTCCAGCTGGTGAAGGTGTCCAGTTAGAAAGCCACTTGTTCTCCAGCAATTAAGGCCCATCTAATGTTGAAAGACAACTAGCTAACATCAGACAACAGGGATGTACAAGTCCTTTTTTTTCTGCCAGAGTCCCTCAGCCTCAGATGATACAAAAATATTTTAAAATATTTTTTAGCACTTAAAAAAACCAAACAGTGCGCAACTAAAGTAATATTTACACACATGTAAGTGTGTCAGCTAGCTAGCTTTGTTTCATTTTCTTCCACTTTCTGAAATCAAACTTCTGGAAAATATTGGCAACTTTTACATGAAATTCGAGTTAAAAGAAAAAACCCAACACACCCAACAGTGAATTTGATAATAGGATGATTATTGTGTGACTCACCCCTATAAGTATAACAACTGAGAGTTTATAAAGTATGCACTTGGGCTCTGGGCTGCCCACCTACACTCAATTTCCTCTGACTGCGGAATGTCCTTTGGCAGCCTTGCAGCTAACCGATACCCAGGAGTGTGGGGAAAACACTACAACTTGTACAGTATTATTGGTCTAAATGCTGTGGGCTCATATTTCAGCCAGCCAGCACAAGGTTACTTGTAAAACACAACCACACCTTGTGAGAAACAAGAATTCATAGGGCCATGGCTGGAAATTGTGTGCTCAGATAGTACGGAGATGAATACAGTCAAACTGCTAGATAGATATTACACCAAAAGGCATCTGCAAATTTTTGCCTTTCTGCCACAACCTTTTGGCCCACAAGCCAAACAACGTGCTAGTTACAGAGGAGCCTGACTGGCTACACAACCTGTATGCAGTGGCATGTGAGTGTTGATGGAAATACTGCTATTTAACTCAGCTACCCATCGCATTACTGGAGTGCTGGTCCTAATGCACATTCATCACTCCTACCTCGTGCTCCCCAATGGAGCTGTAACTACCCCTGTAGAAATTCCTTGCTGGATATTCAAGGCGCTTCTGTTGCACGTTTTGCTTCCTGTGAGAGTGAGCAGAGGCTGCTGTAACAGTATTTTCCTTCACTTCTGGCATCCTTCTTTAGCTGGTGGTATATAGGCCATCCTGGAGAAGAGACCTGTGTTCAGCCTGCTTATGGCCCTCCTGAGATCAGAGGCAGCCCTTGCAGTTATTCAAAATAAGCATATCTCTATGCAATTCTCAGTCATCTTTGGTGTTCATTTGGGTTATTTCATACCCTTTAAGCAATTCAGTCCTTCTCCTACATGTGGCTTTCCCTGGAGTCTCTTCTACGGGAACTGAGCCTCCCCACTCCAGAGGCAAAGGCTTCTCTTCTTGTCCTGCCAGCCTGGTGCTGTCCTTAGCCACTCCCAGTCACAGCACAGGCATTAATCCTAAAGGCTTCTGTTTGTTCTTTCACTTCTTGTGAGGTGAGAGGAAGGGGTATGCTGCTTGACTTGCCACACAGCTAAGCGCTTCATCAAAAACTGTTCCATACTCTTTACCCAGAAGTCCTAAGAAGTCATAGCAGGTTTCTCCACCTGTGACAACAGTGTCTTGCATTTTGTCAGAACTGTGGATCCATCCAGAGACAAATAGTCTTTTTACTTCAGTGGCTGCTGGACTGGCCTGAACTCAGCAGCATCTAGTAAAACCCCAAGCAATAGCATCTTAGAAAGTACACACAAAAATATCAGCATGAAAATTTCCAAACTAGGGACATTGCAGAAGTGGAACAATCAATTTGTAGAAGAGCACTGCAGCAGAGTACTTTAGCACCAGAGAGTCTGGAGCAGCAGGCCAGTAACACCCACCTGGCACACTCAGTGTCTTATTTGCCTTGAAGGAAAAACAAAGGTTCGCTTCGAACTTTGAGGGCATTAAAGCACTGACTCATTCTACATTTAAATAGACATTGGGCCTCTCACTTGTTTCTTAGCCATTAAAAATAAAAACTCACGTATTTGTTTTGTTTTTAAAGGAATTAATAGGATTCCAATACTGATTTTTTCCCCAGGATACTCAGAATCATAAAGGTCTGTCTGGAAAAGTGCTAACAGACAGTGTGATTGGAAGTAGCAGGCTTCACCTTGCTGCTAACCTACTCTGCGAGCATCTCCTCTCTGTTTCTCCCCCTTCTCCTCTGTAAATGGACAGAGAAAAGGATGGCATTTCTCTCGAGTTTGTAGAGCAGCTGGGTTCTTTTTGCTGAAGAGTTGTGATCTCTAAGCTAAAGACTAGCACAACTTCAACCCCACCCCAAACCATGCAAAAAGCCCTAACCCTCTGCTTGGCACAGAGCAGAGCCCCATGCCAAAGCCGCCACGTGCCGAAAAGGAACCTGTCCTGTAAGGGGGTAGGGTTAGAGCAAGCTTCTGCTCCTGGTGCGGTAGCTGGCCCCAAAGCAGCCCTTGCTCAGCAGGACAGGTCATTCCTGCCCGCGGTCCAGCTTTCAGAGGACTGTGTCACAGCCACATCCTCTGTACAAACTCCTTTGCTGAAGGAAACTCAGAACTAGTATGGGGAAACAAACATCAGGCTGCTAGGTCCACCCATTCGCTTCAACATATTAGGTTGCAGCTACAACACATTACGTGCTTTCTGAGCGGAGGGGAAACTGATGCTTTTCCTGTGTAGCATTCATTAAAAGCAACAGGTAAAGAGCCAGATATATGCCAGCAACCCAAACAATGGGATAGGCCTGATCCAAAATCCCCTGAAAGCAGTGGAAAGACTCCCACTGACTTCAAAAAGGCCCTGCCTGAATAACAAAATGAAATGTTACAGGGAATGTTATACATCTTAGTTTATTTCCTTTATGGAACTGAGTTCCACCTTTTCTACACATGCCAGCAAACCTTCCCATGCACCCACAAAAGGTGGGTTCTCCTTAAAATGCTCTCAAAATAGTTCTCCTTAACTCTTCCCTCCCTGCTTTGAAGAAAGGCTGATATCACC
The DNA here is from genome assembly GCA_013400535.1 of Scopus umbretta. Taxonomy (NCBI): domain Eukaryota; kingdom Metazoa; phylum Chordata; class Aves; order Pelecaniformes; family Scopidae; genus Scopus; species Scopus umbretta. The sequence continues at coordinate 13,268 of VZTL01025910.1, forward strand.
TGATTATTTTTCAGTGCTGTAGCTTAGTCATGACTGCCACTTGCTCCCACAAAGCAAACCAGAGAGTCCTCCCCTCTTCCAGGATCCTCCATGACAGCCAGGCAGTTGGGATGGAGCAGGCCACCAAGCTGCATGGTGAGGAAGGCGTGCTCCTGGCACTCCACAACTCACCACTTCACCTTCTCCACCATCAAAATTGCTTGTCTCCTGCAGGGCTGGAGGGCAGCCTTGCTCCTGGGAAGAGGGCTCACCTGCCCCTCAGCATCTGCGCAGAATTTGCGTTACTTTGGTTTTACATGAATATCAGTCTTTCTGATTAGGTTTTTAACAATGCTTTTTATTTTGGGACTACAAAATGATATATCAGGGCACTTCACACAATGCCACTTTCTTTACTGAAGGAAGAATTCCAGCGTTCTCACTTTTCATCTTAATTTCTTCCCTTCTCCAGAATGCAAATGACTAAGGACTTGACAAATCCAGGCATGGCCTTGACATCTGTACCTATGACACGGGGATGGAGCTACAGTGCTCAGCAGCAAAGACTGCTGCAGTGTTATGCGAGGAACTGAACAGATCACCTTCACCCATCACAACCTCTGCCCGAGCAGTGAGCTCAGAAACAGTCAATAGGCTGCCCATTATCTCCTGTGTTTCAGTCAATGCTAAACACAATGCTAGTGCTTTAAAGCATAGAAAGTAACAATAATAGACTATCATATCAGTGTTCTGCTTCACTGGAACTAACCAGACCCGTTCCAGAACAAGTAATATAATTTTGCTTGGGATTCTGTTCCCTGAGGGAATTATACGCTGGGGAAAAAGCCAAAAACAAAACCAAAAACAAACACCAAATCACAAACCAGTCCTGGAACCATCTACAAAAAACCCACTCTTACAACCTAGGAGTTTCTTTCCCAATTCACATTAAAAAAACCCCCATCAATATTATATTTATCTCTTTCAAACAGCGAACAGCACCAAACGATTGTCAGGCACGTGTGGGCACATGCTCATGTGCATATTACCTGCACATGCTGCACGTGTCCCCGAATCATGGGATAGATAATTCAGCAACAGGACATATGGTGCTGGGCAAACCATGACAAATGCTGCAGTGTGAAGGGCAGCCCATTTGACTGGCAGCAATGTAGGAAGCCAAGCAATTCCAGTTCTCAGAAGCCCTTTGCCTCCTGGAAGGCTGTAAATAAAAGGGGAACTATCATCTGTGGCCTGAAGATTGTGGTGTTGTGATAAACAGAAAATCTAATTAATCAGAAGCATTATGTCTGATTTGTGCAAACTTGTGGCTGAGCAGCTATAAATTATATCGTCATATTCAATTACTGGAAACAACATTTCCTGCGTAAAGCAACCTCTGTAGTCTGTAGGGAGATCTCCCAGTTTCAGATGTACATTTATTAATCACTGCTTTAATTTCTCCACTTGAAAAGGAAGAATAGAATCTGTGCAGAGCAGGAAGTTCAAAAAGTCTTTCAATCTGGACTGTTAAACCATTTGACCATCTTTGCAATCTTTAAGCTCATAACAAATACCCAGAGTAAACAGTCATCTTAAAGATAAAGGTACCTTGATTGATGTGCACAACTAATAGGAACATTTTTGGTTTTCAGCTATTCCATAAAAATGCTGATTAAGTCAAAGCCAAAATGTTTCACCAAGATATACTGATTTTGATGAAGTTTTAACAGAAGGTCTCAAAGCTCTTAGGTGGACTCCAGCCATTTCTTGAGAGGCAGCCTGAACTGAAAACCTTATCTTTTCCATTGAAAAGCCTTGAATTTATTCCAAAGTAGAATGGAAACAAAATTTAACACTTCAAAAGTTGTTCCAAAAAATTGAGGTCGTGTTTGGAGGCCGTCCACTAGTATCCAAGTACACGTTCAATGTATATTATCACCAGGAATTCATTCAGGATTGTCAGACACACACATATGTGAGTGTGAGAAATGACAGGCCTAACGAAAGGAGCCAAATGGACATCTCTTGAGTCTACTTTATAAAGAATTCTATTATACATCTGGCCAACAACTGCAGAACATCACTGCATTGCAGGTAAAATATTAGTGTAAAAACAAGAACAGACTGGATTGCAAGTTGACACCTCAATGCAACCAGTGCTCCAAAAGGTGCTGGCAAATCAGGAAAAACAGCTGTCACAGTAGCACTTTTTACCAGGCCAGAGGGGACACAGTGGCAAATGCTGCCCATTGGCAGAGTGTCATCCAAAGCAACCTCAGACACAAAAATTTATCCTGGCTGCTAAGCTTCCTGGTGTATATTTTGAAGAAAGGAAAAGGCAGAGGTGTGCAGTGAATTAGTAAGGGCAATGAGCTCCAGTAGTTAGACTCCTCAGACTTCCGTTGAAGAAGAGCTGTCAGGATATACAGTCTGTAGAGAGAGTTGGAGTTAGCCGAGCCATGCTTAGTGAGGGACCCAGATGTCTGGCCTATTTGACGTTTGAAAGCATTGAGTTCATCTTGAAGGCCTGTACTGCAGTCACTGCTGTTATGCTAATCTTAAGATTTTCTGCAAAACTGACTACGACTGGGCAAGGTATTGGGAAGTGAATTATGTAAAAAAACAACAGATGGCTCTCAGCCATGTCCAAGAGAAATGACAAGCTCATCAGGAGTCTCTTTATTCCTCAGTCAGCTCTGAACTCGGGCACTCTTCTAAACAGCACTGATGGCCCATGGTCCACAGGGACTTTCCCAGTAGCTGGGACTCACAATAGCCTCCCCTTTCCTCCCTCCCAACGTTTTTTTGGGCAAGGAACTTTTGAGAAGGACATGTCTTGCTGGAGCTCAACCTCTTCAATTTCTAGGGCTTCGGTATCTAGTGGATTCGGTATCTTTCATTAGTCCTGCCATGGCTGGCACACTCACCTACACTGTAGTGAAGTAGTGGTGATAAGCTGGATAGCTGTGTAAATAACATCCCATTTAGCAAACAAAGCAAAAGTTAAAATACTGTCAGGGAACAATTGCAACAGCAGTGGAGCTATCACTGGGCATTTATTAATGTAACTCATCTGCCAGATACTGCCAGCAGCAGCCAGGGCTAGATTCAAAGCACCTGTTCTTTTTCTCCACAGTAACCAGTGACACTGGAGCAAATGGCCATGCAAACTTCACAGGCAACACTGTACAAGCAGTTTGGAATCCTCAATCTCTTATCTATTCATTCAGATTCTTAGTCCTTCCTTCTGCTGTTAGCAGAGTGCTACCAACTCCATTGAGTCTGCTTGGGGACCACTTGTGTTCACACATAGCAAGACCCCATTTGAACACTGTTCAGGTAACTCTATACATTTTGCAGTGATTATATTAAACCAGCTTGCCCCTCACACATAAACGGAGGGCTCAAAGGCCATCCACCTAGAATTGCCTTAATGCCTTTCGTCATGGGTATGTCTTTGAGAGATATGGACAGAAGGAAGAAATGGTCATGCATTCCCCAGAACTGCAAGAGGGTGAAGATAGTCCTTGAGGCAGTGAGGGACAGATCATTGACTGGAGTGAAATATCTCATCCAACACATATTTGGGAAATAAAGTTCCACCTATACCAAAAAGCAATAAATAGTCAGTGTTTCCCATTCCATCACTGTTTTTCTCAATATTGTGAGATTTATCAGCAGGTCTTCAGACAAATAAGCAAGTACACAGAGATATTTTTTTTTTTTATGGATAACAAGTACCTCGGTCTCCTTGCTGTCCTTTCCTTTCCACCCAAGATTGTCCCCCAACAAGCAGACCTTCAGAGGACCAGCCTCCCACAATGCAGCATCTGAGTGTTGGTACTCTCCTGTCCTGTCAGTCCCATGCACTGCCTGGAAGTAGTGAGAACAATTGATAACATTTTGTTTACCATCAGGTGAGACAAGGCAGGACACTGGGAATGAGGAGATAGCCAGGAAGCAGGATCTTTATGCATATTTCATCTTCCAAGCTCTCCCCTTCAGCTGTGCAGTGAAATCTCACAGAGGCAGATGCAAAGTGAAGACTTGTTCCTATGTATACTTCTTCAAAAGAGCAGCTATGGAGCCTATCTTGTGCTGAAGTTACAAAAGATTTGCTGGAATAACTTGTTCACTGCAGTGAGATTGTAACATGATCTTCCAGCCATGACTGAAGGTCAGGATGACTCCTTCTGGGGCTCCAGCTGACTGCAGTGTGCCATCACTGATCGTTACACAAATACTCTCTACTATGGATGAGCGCTTGATGGGCTTTTATGTAAGGTACTCTGATACGTGGAAAGAGACAGTTGGAATTAGCCTGTCTCGTCAATGACTGCATATGAGAAGTCAGATTTTCACTCTGATACTCATAGATAGCTCTTCCGTTATGGCGCCCCGCACAGCCTTACAATTTGGCGATGAAAAGACAGAGGCTGTAGCAGCCCTGTAAACTTTAGCCCTTAATAACCTCAGTAGCAGATTTCTTTACGAAGCAAACACTTGCTACAGCTTTATGTCAAAAAAAACCTCCAACAAAAAATCCCACAGAAACATAAGAAACAAAAACACAAGACTGCTTTAGGAAACAGCTCAGGACACAAGACAAGCTTGGAAACCTCCATTTTCAGTTGATCTCTGACACAAAAATGAAAGGCTTTAAAAATACATTACTGCAACTGGCCAGGTGAGAGCCACATCATGGAACACCTCTGGAGCTGTGTGGCTGTTGTGGGTTAGCCCTGGCAGGCAGCTAAGCACCACACAGCTGCTTGCCCACTTTTCCGCAGCTCCAGCAGGATGAGGAAGGGAATCAAAAGAGCAAAAGTTAGAAAACTCATGGGTTGAAGTAAAAACAGCTTAATAAGTAAAGAAAGGAAACAAAGAAAAATAAAGCCAAGAAAAAACAAGTGAAGCAACAAAAAAAACCCCACAACTGCCCACTACCAGCTGACCAATATCCAGCCAGCCCCTGAGCAACCACAGCCCTGGCGAGCGTTTCACCCCAGCTTTTATTGCTGAGCATGGCATCATATGGTATGGAATATCCCTGCGGTCAGCTGGGGTCAGCTGTCCCAGCTCCTTGTGCATCCCCGGCCTACTCGCTGGCAGAGCAGCATGAGAAGTAGAAAAGGCCTTGATGCTGTGTAAGCACTGTTCAGCAATAACTAAAACATCCCTGTGTTATCAACACTGTTTTCACCACAAATCCAAAACATAGCACCATACCAGCTATGACAAAGAAGATTAACTCTTTCCCAGCTAAAACCAGTACGATGGCTTTGGTGGGGTAATGCAGGGTTGGCAGCACCTTTTACACCTTATTATAAACTAACCTTCCCTCACTTCAGAAAATGCTGGGCTTGGAAATGGATTGACTTTCTGGATATTTATCCCTTTTGCTTCTGATATTTGTATTTAGAGCTGGCTGCGATATGCTTGAATGGCTGCTGGCAGGTATGACAGAGTGTCTCTGATTACAAGAATGTTATCAGTTGTGGCACCACCATCAAATGCTGCACAGTGAGTGCCTGCATCCGGCTGCCCTTCTAGGAATCACTGTCTTATGTCTCTCTCTCTCCCCCTCTTTCAGTCATTTACCTTTCAGGCTGATTTCAGCATCACTATTCCTCCTTTCTCCTCCCCAAAAGGATATTTTGGAACATATGGCTGATCGCTGTCAGCTGTAATTCCTCAAAAATCTAAATGTGCTTCAGAGAAGAGGAAACGCGGTATCTGTGACTCATCCATACTTCAGGCAAATTCTCTAGTTCAAGAGGAAAATGAAAAGACGGGTCCTAAAAAAAAATAACGTAGGAGGCCGGAATAATGAAGTTAAACAGGAAGAGATATTGAATACAGTCAACAGGCTTTAGAAGCAGCAAACGTCTGATCCACAAGGAAGTAACAATAGGCTGAGAAATTAATTATTCCAGATGTACTGTATAACCTGCATGCAAGTAGAATAGCAGTCCTCAGCTCAGAAAAACGTACAGCCTATTTTGGTTTTGCATGAGGACAGGTCAGCTTCTGACACACACGCAATGAGCAGCACCTGGCCCCCACACAACTCCATTGACTGCTGTGTGAGGCAGGGTATTAGCACCTGGCCCTCTACCAGAAACCCTCTCGCTTGGAAACAATTGTGTGGCGCTGTGGTATTTCCTTTCTGTTTCACTGGTGTCCCTCCTGTTGAGTCACCGAGGTCAGATATAATGGCTTTAAAGGGCCACGAGTTGTATGTGTGCAGTATCAGTGGGATAAACCCTTGTCATCCTTCCACTGCTGCTCATGAGCAAGACTTTCAGTCCTATGAAACAATGCCGCTGTGTCACTCCTTGCCTTGCAGTGACAGCTCGTACACATCGCTCCCTACTCCTGGCCGTCCTGAGGACAGCAGTTGGTGCAGTACGCTCACCCTGGGCTTCCAGGCAGCTGCTGGTGGCATCGGGGTGGTCACCCTGCTGGCTTATATGCAACATTCAGTACTGCATTTCCTGAAAGACGTCAATAATTATTAAAGTCAGGGTTTGGGTGCACAATTCTACCTGCTGTGGCATGCACAGAGTCTCAGGTGATACAGAGGAACTTGCACCAGACCCTGCTGGCATGAACAAGAGTGTAGACAGTCTAATCCCAAAGCAATACAGTTCTTCATGTTTCAGGTCCCAATGCATACAACTGCAATCCAGGTTTTAACATCTCTGTAATGACCTAACGGCACGGCAGTTGCTGGTGGGCTGGAAGTGTTTCCATGGCAGACTGGCTTTGATACAAAAAAGAATAACAGGTGATTGCCTAGAGCAGCCAAATATTAGCAGCTGCACAACATCAGTGCATTGTGTGAACGGTGGCAGGTCTGGAAAGGCTGGATGTTCTCCAGTCACACCGCTGCCTGCAGTGTTGGATGCTCCACTTGCACGCACCTCTCCTCAGTCCAAAAGGTGCAGTGCCAGTGATGAGCTTTCACAGAAAAGATATGCTCAGTAAATACACAGAAGGACCCACATCATTGAGCATTAACAGGCTTAAGGGGAAGCTATTGCTTTAGCGGATTCGTCAGCAATTTTTTCCAGGCAACCAGAAAGGGACTATCCCTAGGGTATCCTGCTACTGCCCCTTTCGCTGACCGTCTAAGCAGAAGACTACTGTATTACTTAAATAAAACCAGTTTCCTGCAGAGAAAACTTCAAGCCACACGGTTCACTTCTGCATTTTAGATGCAAGTTTTCACTGAGTTTTGATCTAATGTTCATTGTGCTCATTTAACATAGAGGCCAGTCTGAGCATCCAGTTCAAATCTTCCCAAATTAGTGCTCAGGCCTGTTTTTTCAATATAAATCCATCTCCAGGTTTTGCATAACTTTTAAAATTTTTATTTTTATTTTTTTTATTTTTCCCTGGGAAAAGCACAAATTTAATCTCCCATGACCACAAATTATATAGCCAAGTTTCCTAAGTTTGGGGAATTCAGAGAAGGGCTGACACTGACAATGTGAGAGGCTTCCCCTAGGAAAGCCCCCGCCTGATCATGGTGTCATTCATACCACTGCTAGTAACCCACCAAGCAGCGCCCTTCCTCCTGAGCCACTGCTCTGATCTGGCATGGGGGATTAGTGTACCCACCAGTTTCAGTGCCCAGGGTGGCCTCGTTGGCTCCCTGTGCAGCCTTACCCCAGGGGCGGACCAGCAAAAATAATGTGCAGCTTGGCCTGAAGCTAGGGCAGGCAGTTGCATGACCGTCAGACAATGGGGGATGCAGCTCCATTTATTCATGAGCCACTTATTCTTTTTTCCTTTCTTTTTATCTTTTCTCTGTGAGTACGCGGGGGGTGCCTGCAGGTCCCGGCAGCAGGGCCGCTGAGGGGGTGCAGCCAGGGGCCAAGGGTGAAAAGTAGGAATGGGGTGCTAGGGCCAGGGTGGGCAGCCCTGGAGTCCTCACTGCAAATACTCCCAAAGTATAACAAACAGGAAAATAGACCACAACTGATTTTTGCAGAGGAAAAAGTAACAGGTACTAAGGAAAAACATACAAATCGCAGTGAGAAAAAGAAAAAACCAGGCAGGTGCTATCTCACTGGCATCGGCTTCGCTGACCGTGTCTGCTCCTGAGGGGCAGATCTGCTTGGCAGCTTCATGCAAGCACTGCGCGGGGTGGTGTGCCCAGGCCAGGCAGAGGTGTGACAGCAGCAGCTTTCAGCAGATGCTGGGAAAAGCCATCCTGCCCTCAGCAGCCACTGAAGGAGGAGGGGGCTGGGGTGATGCCATTCGTGTACCTCATCCTCTGCATTTCACTGCCAAATTTCCTCAAGAACCTCCTGAGGGAAGAGCAAAGGCAGCTGGAAGGGAAGCCAGAAGCTGCCCTCCAGCTAGCACAGCCACAGCTGCCTCCCCACTTATAGGCACTGCTGCTTCTCCCTTTTCTCCCATGGCTTCCTCATCCCTTGCATCTCTCCCTTAATTCAGCCAAGTAGTCACCGCCAGGGGAAAGCTTGAAGGGGGACCAGGTGACTTCAAAGAGCATGAGGGTAAAAGCTGTGCCACCCAGCCATGAGTTTTCTTCCATGTGTATTTTATGAACTCAAGGCTGGGTTAGCAGTTATTGAAGTAAATCAGATACTAGGAATTATTAGGAAAGAGGTAGAGAATGAAACAGAAAAAAAAAAAATCATTATATTGATACAGTTTGGGGGGCCAAAAGTACTTTTTTGTACTTTTGGGGGGACAGAAGACCCAAACTACTTGAAGATGAGATCCACTAAGAGTTAGTAAAGAGTACTGTGTCAGACTCTGGAAAATAACCTGAAAACAACCAGATATTGGAAGAGAGGAGCTCTTGCCCCAACCTTATTCCTCCCCATGCCTCTGCCTGTGGCACACTCAGAAACAAAATGGGGGGGCAGAGGGACCCGAGGCCTGAACAGGTCAGCGATTCCTATGTCCTTACTTCGGTGCATCAGTCACGCGCAATGAACATTTGGTTGATAACCCAGCCGGGACAGGCACTTGCCTGTGTACACAGGGACACACACTTCTGTCAGTGTAAAATGGGGATAAAACACCACATTCTTCTAATTCACACGAGCAGAAGTGGCAGAGCAGGTTGTGCAGGATTCTGCTCTCACCCCTGGAAATCTGCTGACACTCACCAATTACTCTGCTAGAAGACCAGAAATGAGGTTGGAGGTGCAAGGCATTGGCAGATTAGACCCAGAGGGTTTCTGAATTACTTGTTCTGCTTCATTCCTACTCTTTCCTGTTTGGCAAATTCATTCCAGTTTTGAAAGGTCAAGAAGTCTTGCAATATTATGTTTGACTAATTGACCACAGAACTTTGTGTTCAGGCTCCCCAAGTGTTTGGGCACAGTCAGGAGTGTCAGGCTGATTTTTGTTGACTGGAACATGATGTCCAGAACTGGGGGGGCTTCCAAGAACGCTACTTTTAGCACTACAAGTAGCTGGGGAGTGTCAGCCTGGCCTGGCTGCTCTCAAGTAGAAATGCTTTTGTTTCCAGGCCTCAATGGTGGCAGTTGGGCCTTGTCTGCTATAAACAAGTATTTAAAGTCATAGATGGTTCCCCAAAACTTTTCTGCTTCCTGCCGCTTCTTCCAGGGGCCAAGTTTTCCTTATTTAGCTCAAAGGCTAGGCCCTCCTCTTCTGCCTGACAGGACAAAGTCAGACCTGGGAGTCTCCAGGAGTGGAGATTTCATGTGGAAGTCTCCAGGAATGGAGATTGCATGTGGAAGCCTCTCGCCCTTACACCCTTCCTGACCACTGTTCCCACAACAAGCCAGTATCCCTCCCACATTGCATCTCTGTATTGCTTTTTCCTCCATACCCATTGCTAGGAAGAATGGGCTATAAAAATATTCATGTCACCAGAATACTTTCTGGAGAAGTTGGTTTGTTTTATGGTTTTTTGTCTCGAAAAAGAAGTGGCATGCTGATGAAATCTTCCCCCCCTCCCATGTTATTTCATATTTTTGTGAAGTCCCAGTTTCTAGAATTGTGTATAAGGATCTCAGCTCTCATTTAAAAAAAAAACAACAGTGAGCTGTTGCTCTCATAAAAAGTGAAGCTTGTATCTCCAAAACCAAGTGGCAAATGACATCCTTTACTTCTGATTCTTGAAATCTTACTATGTGGAAGACAAAATGATGATGTTAGCAGTTACAGCAAGGGTTCTGGTTATAATTTTGAATATTTAGAATTGGTAGTGCCGCCTTTGTGATTTCATGAGCACAGGGAATGGAGGACACTGAAAAATCACTTCAGACAGCCTGGGGCTGAAAGCAGTAAAGTCTCTCCGCCAGCTTATCAGCTGCTAGAACAGTATCCTCCTGCATGAATGTGCACTCCTGAGTGAATAACATACTGTGAACCTGAATGTTTTAGTTTGCAACTTGAACAACAATCAGAATACGTATTTTGTAACCCATTCCATCGTAGGAGAGAATAAACCTCCCAGAAAATTAGGAAGAAACAACCCTTTTACTGAAAGGCTGACACAGGACATGGGAGTAAGGAGGACATCCTGGGTTACTGAATTCAGTCTGACAGGTGCCATTTGTCACTTCCATAAATTGATACAATTATTTTTTAAATTACATGTGTTTCTCTTGGCTCCCTTTTTCTGATAGACATCCCAGAATATCTTTCCTCTGATGGTTTGACAGCTCTCTTATATGCAGCCTCTATTTAACTGTGGCTACCTCATAGTTATTTGATCTTGCACCACCTTTGTCCTTTGACCTACATAAATCTCCTTCTGTAGTGTGTTTATTTGTAGATACCAAGCACATGGCTTCTCATCCTTTGTCTTGCTGTCTTTGTTTCTTCCTATCTAACAGACTCTCTTCCCTCCCCTCACTCCTTTCCCCCCTTTCCGTCCCCCCCATCTTGCCTTTTTCTTCAGCATGGTTGGCTGGGATTGCATGTGATGTCTCCAAAGGAGGGGTTTGGTTTTTTTTCTGTGTTGACAACACTGCTCTTCTAATTCAGCACATTGAACTTCTGGGAGTTTTAGGAAGGGAAAAAAAAAAGTAATCCCAGGTCACAACACTCAAATATATTATAGGTCAGCACTTAAATCTGAAGTAGTCAAGCAAAGTAAAAGAGAAGAAGCTATCGTTTAAGACTCCAAATCATCCATCCATAAAAGGATGCCAGGAATCTTTAAAACTTAAGTCCCACCCAACAGCCAATGAAGTTTGTGGATAATTGAGCACAGTCTATGTAAACCAGGATAGCACCTGATTTTACACACTACCTTCCAGAGCTAGAGAGTCTTAAAGTTCTTTAAATAGTATCACTTCCCAGATGGCTGCATTTAGGAGATTACACCTATAATTAGCAATAAGAGGCTAGGGGATGCTTCCCATAGGGCCTATCTCCTCAGAGAGACTTCACACAAGTATGTTGAGGTGTTGGTAATACACCTCTGTAAGACTGGCTGTAAGACACAAATTCAATTCCCTCTTCTTTCTGCAGAAACTCGAGACCATTTCTCTCACCTCCTGCAAGAAGGGTGCCCAGCCTTCTAGCTTACAGACTATATGATCCACTTCCGCCTCTCCCACTTTACAAAAAGACCAGAAGATGCATTAGACGGGGGAAAAGCAGTAAGCATGTGAATGATTTTGCAATCCAGTGATGTGGGTATTCACTCTGTGGGGAAAGAGGAAACAAGTAGACTGGATCCTGGATCCTGGATCCTGTATTTTATGCTATGTACTGGTTAATACGGAATAGCAAAACATGGAACAGGGAACAGCTCTAGGTCTCCTCGCCCAAGCACCATAAAATTGATGCATTGAGAGTTGCAAAGACTTATGCTCTTCTGTGGATCTGTTTCTAATTCCCCAGAAATAAAAAAAGGGTTCATAATATGCTGTTTCACCTGTCCTATGTCTCTGTGTCAAATATAAGAGAAGAAGACTGTTTACTCTTAGAATCATTTTGAATAGACTAGCAACACGGTACTCCTACGCACTCATCAGCAAGGCAGAACCTTCTGAGAAGATATGCCTGCCTTTACAGGCAATTCATACAGTCTCATTAATGTACTTGGCTTTCAATGGATGGCAAATCAGGCAGAAAAAAAACCCAAACCCCCATAGAATAATTATGCACAGGCAGTAGTGCTCAGCTATTGTAAATGAGCCTAGACTCATTGACTTCAGTGAAAGTCCACTGGTTCACAGCGGTACAGATGTGACCTTTGAGAATGAAACAATCCTAGATTCTTTTCCTCTTATTACAAACTTACTGGAATCTCTAAGACTTCACTCTGATGACAGTGCCTCTCCACAGACAGTAATAGCTCATCAGCCAGCAATACAGCTTCCCATCAATTAGCTTTTAGGAAGAACAGAGATGAAGTGCCATGTATGACTTTGTGCATTTGGTGATGTTCAACCCACTTAATTCAAACTCGTTGGATTTATGGGGTTGCATACCACAAGCACCCCAAATATGTTTGCAGGTCTGTGAAAAAGGATATTCTAGGCAATCAGTAAAAATTCACATTGGGGAGCATCTGAGTAAGCATGAGAGAAATATTACAGTGTGTAATTCCCAGAAGGCTTTAATATGTTTATATGTGGGATGAAGAGATCATTTGTATTTTATTTGCTCATAAAGCAACCTTAGATGTCTGCTTGAATAGGAAATTTGGGTAAAATAGACCCTGAGTATTGATGAGCGCAATTATTTGTAGAGCAGTCACCTCTGTTTTGTGGGAAACCAAGGATAAGCAGAAGCCATACAATAATCTTTTTCCTTTAGCACTGGGCATTAAACACTCCTTTGATAGTTGAAGTTCTCTATTTGGACAAATGAAGCAAATATGTTCACTTTGTTTGAGCGGTGACTTTCCTGTGAATCAGTAAAGGTCCAGTGCTGCCTAGGTAAGCAGGACTGCCCAATGCAATAGATACATAGATACCTACCTATTCTTACAGAGGGGAAGTCTGCATGAGGATGTATTTGACACAGCATTGATGGTGCTATGCCAAGCCATTGCTGCCCAGCCTCAGGGCTCAGACCATGTTAGAATGCCTCTGGCCCAAAGTGCCCTTCTCCCCACAGGGAGGCTGGGCCCTCAATGCTTGGAAATGAACAATGCAGAACAGGCAGTTTTGTAGCTCCTTTCACAGAACTGAGTCTGGGATGTTCCTCCACACCATCTCCCTGCAGCTCTCCCTGGAAGGTGGCTGTGTGGTGCAAATACATGATAACACCTTGAAGACTACATGGTGCAGAAAACAAGGAAACAAATGGAAAACTACAACCTGCCCAGGAGGAAAAGAGGATTTGCTGTTACAGCAAACACATGCATCTTGTCAAATGTTGGATTGTGGGGATCCTGCATAACAAGACTCTTTTCAAAGGTTCATCTGAAAACTCAGAAAGACTAAACAGCATGGTCCTAAACAGGCCTGGTCAGTTTTCTGAAATTTGGTTATCCTGATACGACGAGAGAAATTTTGCTTAAACAAGAAAAATTAAAATCCTGTTTTTCTAGAAGAAGTTGTGTTTGCCAACATCAAGAACAGTAACTCTATATTCCTAATTCAGCACTGATATCTTATGACAAGAAGTGCTGTTAGTGCTTCTTTTCATGCTCCAATATACAGGTCTATTAAGTGATTTTCCAATAAACTTTATTTCAAATGGTTTGTTGTGCTAAGCCAGCTCTGTTCACCTGTTCATTTAGTTAGCTGTCCTTAGATTTGCATATTACCATCCCTCTTTCCAGTATAGAAAGTTTTTCCTGTAGAGGGGACAATAGTGAAGATCACCTCTGTCTTTAAAAAAAGTGATGGAAAAATGCATTAAATTTGCACAATTTTAATTCCTAGGGGGAAAAAAGTAAGAAAAAAAAGAAAGAAAAAGTAGATCTATTTGTTACAAAATATTTGTTGAAAGGAAAATGGAAATGAGTAGCAGCCAGAATGGATTTGTTAAGAAAAAAAAAATATGTCACATCAGTAGAATTTCCTTCCTATAATGGGTAACAGGCTTTGTAGCTAGAGGAGAAGCAGTAGGAGTCACGGATCTTTATTTTGTTATGTTCCTGCCCCTGGTTCACGTGACATTTTCATAAGCAAGCTAGAGTCTTGATGAAACTGGTGCAGGCTGTGTGCCAACCCACAGAGAGCTACACTCAGCAACTACATACCCTGGTTCATGACTGGAGTGGAAAGAGATGCTAAGAGAGGTTTTGTAGGTATCGATCCTGGATCTAGTTCTGCTTACTGATTTCACTCATGATCTGGAGGCCTGAATAGAGAAGGAGCTGATTACATCTGCAGAAGATATGACACTGGAAGAGACAACAAGTAAGACAGGATTACAATTCAAGATGATTTTACAAGTATCATTCTACTGGGTCTGGCTGAAAAGGAGTTAACCTTCCCCACAGCAGCCCTCATAGCGCTGTGCTTTGTATTGGTAGCTAGAAAGGTGTTGATAACACACCAGCATTTTGGCTACTGCTGAGCAGTGCTGGCACAGCATCAGGGCTGCCCCTCCAGCATTCCCCTCTCACCAGTAGGCTGGGGGTGGGCAAGATCTTGGGAGAGGACATACCCAGGACAGCTGACCCAAACTGACCAAAGGGATATTCCATACCATATGATGTCTGCTCAGCAATAAAAGCTAAGAGAAAGGAGGAGGAAGGGGGGACATTCATTATTTACACTTGTCTTCTGGAGTAACCGCTACACATACCAAAGCCCTGCTTCCCAGGAAGTGGATGGACATCACCTGCTGATGGGAAGTAGAGAATAAAATTTTTGTTTTCCTTTTGCTTCTGCACGTGGCCTTTGCTTTTGCTTTTTATTAAATTGCCTTTATCTTGACCCATGAGGTTTGGTTTTTTTTTTTTTTCCTATCTCATTTTCTCCTTGCCTGTCCTGCTGAGGAGGGGAGCGATAGAGCAGCTTGGTGGCACCTGGTGCCCAACCAAGATCCACCTACCACAGTCATCCAAGACTTTATAGACAGGGGTGTTGTCTGCAGGACATACAAAGTTACCTCTCTGTTCTTCCTAGCATTTGTGAGGCCCCAGTAATTCGTTTCTACAGAAGCATGAATGACTCGAGTTATATATTCAGAGAAGTCTGTATGGACCTCCCTTGGACATCTTTAGGAAGACATTAGACAAACATTTATGAAATTATCTAGGTAGAGACGATCCTGCCATGGGACAGATAGATGACCTAGAGGAGCTCTTTAAGTCGCCTGCCACATTTCTTTTTCTTCTTCAACTTTTTTCCTTGGTGCCCACATTCTCTCTCTTTGGGAACAACAGAACCCAAAAATGTTATTTGATTGCCTCATTTCTAAATACAGTGCAATTTTAGTAGCCACACACAAACAAAGTGATATTTCATGTTACCAAATTGTCAAATTCCTGCCTTCATTTTTAAACTCAATAGCTCATCTAAATTAGATGAAAATTAGGTCACTTGATTGGGCTGGGCCCTGTTTATAAAGGGTTTTCTGTATTAGTTGCCAAAAGTAGTAAGTGCATACAAACACAGAATGGCATAACACTACCTACACATTACCTGCTGCCCCATCCTTTTGAAGCTGCATTGACCCTTATAGATCTTCATGCGGACCTTGCAAGCTTTTAACATGATGTCTGGCTTCCTTTTTCATGAAGCTTCTTCCAACATGCTTCTAGGGGAGCCTTTGAGCCTTTGGAAGGCAGCTTTTTTTTTTTTTCATTTTATATGCTTCATGATACTAAATAAGTCTTCACAGCAAGTTCTCAGGGAAAAGCAGAAAGTCAGAGGCAGAACTCCCTTTGATAATTTGCCATGACTGTTTTTTGTTAAACAGAGTCATATGCTTGAAGGAGCAGGTTTCCAGGTTCAAGTTGACAGGTCAACTATATATGCTATGTTCAGCTTCTCTCTTTATCAACTCATGGCTCAGAGACTGGAGAGGGGAAGATGATATGATAAGCAGGGTAACAGAAAGACCAGCCATGACATAGGTGAGACTCTCAGCCTCCGAATAGATATGGAAGAATCACTGAGGAAAATTAGTATGCTGAGCAAGTCCAGGGAAGTTACTGATGCAAGGTGTCAAGTAAGTCCAATACCTAAGAATTGATCTGATGGAAAGAGTTCAACCAGACAGAAAGAGTGCATCAAACCTGAGCAGCAAGTCAAACAGTGCTTCTGATTTCTTAAAGGAGGCTCCTACAATCCCATAGAGCGTGGAGCATCAGAATGTTCCACTTAAGAGAAAGAGACCCAGTGGCAACTCTGTAGGAAAAGTGTATCAACTCCAAACCCCACAAAAATTAACACTAGATATCCTAACTCTATATCTAGATCTGAATTCTCTGTCCTCCAAAGAACAAGTTATTTAAAGCCAGTGACTTGCACTAGCCCATTACC
Source organism: Scopus umbretta (assembly GCA_013400535.1). Taxonomy (NCBI): domain Eukaryota; kingdom Metazoa; phylum Chordata; class Aves; order Pelecaniformes; family Scopidae; genus Scopus; species Scopus umbretta. The sequence continues at coordinate 29,668 of VZTL01025910.1, forward strand.
TGTAAAAAGATTCAAGGTATGAACCCAAAATGAAGACTAAGGCAAGATTCGTGACTATTAGCATAATTTTGCACTATGGTCATTTCTAGCAAGTGCTTATATTACCATCTGCTTGTCATAAATTTCACAATGGATTCTGTAGACCAGCTACTCCTTTCTCTATGAGGCTACTCTGTACCACTTACTGTATAAGGCTACATCAGGTACCCAAGCAGTCTGTAAAATACCAGCCTCTCTCCATAAGCATCTAGCAGCTGAACACATTGCTTACATATGTCTCTGGGAAAAGTCTCAGCAAAAGGGCTTCCTGCTTGACCAGTAAGATCCATCAGCAGAACTGTCCGCAGGAAACTCCCACTGTCCAGTATTATTTCATTGGAGGTAAATGCTGCAGTGGTCCTTGGTACAGGAACATTAAGGTTCAACAACAGGTCATGTTGTTCCAGGCCTCATACCAGTTTTTCCACTTATGTTTCAGTAATGTTTCAGTCTATTGCACACAATAAGCATAAAACACCCTGACTTGATAACCTTCACTGCCAGCTGATTTTATAAACAATCCCACTGCCTTCAGTGATGAAGTAGCAGAAGGCCCTTCATTCTGGCCAGTACCTAGCGTGGTCTCTCTGAATCTCCATCTGGCAGTGCCACTGTTTCCCCATTAACAGAGAGTGCATTTAGGGAGCTTAGATGATTAATTGAGTTAAGTAGCTGAGATGCCTCCTTTCTGATATCAGAAAGAAGCTTTCCCCCCCCGTTTTCCTTTGAAGTTTGTGCCGTGTTCTGGTTCAACCCCAGTTGGCAACCAAGCACCACAGAGCCGCTTGCTCACCCTCCCCCCACTGGAGGGATGCAGGAGAGAATTGGAGGAGCAAAAGTGAGAAAATTTGTGGGTTGAGATAAGAACAGTTTAATAATTGGAATATTTTAATAACAATAACAACAGTAATAATAACAACAATAACAATACTAATAACAATACTAACCCTAATATTAGTGATAGTAATAATAATAGTAATAATTAATTGTAATGAAAAAGAAAACAACAAGAGAGAGAGAGAGAAACAAAACCCAGGAAAAACAAGCGATGCAATTGCTCACCACGCACCAACCGATACCCATCCCATCCCCGAGCAGCAATCGCTGCCCCCTGGCCAACTCCCCCCAGTTTCTATACTGAGCGTGACGCCGTATGGTATGGAATAGCCCTTTGGTCAGTTTGAGTCAGCTGTCCTGGCTGTGCCCCCTCCCAGCTTCTTGTGCCCCTGGCAGAGCATGGGAAGCTGAAAAAGTCCTTGATTGGTGTCAGCACTGCTGAGCAACAACTAAAACATCAGTGCAATATCAATATTATTCTCACACTAAATCCAAACCACAGCACTGTGCCAGCTACTGGGAAGAAAATTAACTCTATTCCAGCTGAAACCAGGACATGCGGGTAGGACTTTTTTCTTCTTAACAGAAGAATATTAACATAAAATTGAAAATAAGTAGAAATCATGAATGATTACTTTTGGATTGCACAAAGGAAAACCTTTCCTCCCTGGGAGGGTAGCACAGCATTGGGAATAGGTTGCCAGAAAGGCTGTGTAGGCTCCACCCTTGGAGGTTTTTCAAGACCTGATGTAAACAAAGTCGTGGATGATCTGACTTAGTGCTGGTGGCAGCACTGCTTGGAGTGGAAGGCTGGAGTAGGTGACATCCAATGGTCCCTTCCATCCAACATTTTTGTGAATCTGTGACTTTTATCCAAAACGATCAACTTCTTTCAGATCTGCAGCAAGCATGCAAAATAATGCAGTTTGATTTTGCTTCCTTCAGACGTACCTACATTTTCAGCAGTCTCTCAATTATAAAAGTCAATTTCACAGCCAGTAAATGGTTCGCTTATTCTCATCTACTAAATCCAAGCAGCTTCACAAACAACAATACACTGGTGATGTAGTGATGGCTAAAAGAAATTACTCACATTTACAGGGAGAAAAAGCACAAAGCTACAAATTGACAGCCACTCTTCAGTACTGGAGCTATAATTTCAAATGTCAAAAACCTTTGACATGCCTTGTAGGTTACATCTTTAGGAGAGCTGTGCTTCTGTTTAAAAGCTGAAATGAAAGGACTTTTACCCATTTTGAATTGTAATTTCAGCAAACTCTTTAGGCTGCAATATTTCATCTGTTTCTCTGAGGTTTGAGTTATTCATGCTGCCAAACAGCTCTGTCTTAGCAGAAGCTGATCTCTTTTGGCATTCTGCACCTACACCTGAAACTTAAATAGAAAGGAAGAAGATTTAAAAGTATAATTAATTAAAAGCCTGCATCAGGACCCTGACTTGTAGAAGAATGCTTGCAACCCAAAACACAGGCTTGAGCTCCACTCATTGCAAAACCAAGCCTTGAATGCTTTCAACCCCTGGGTTTGAGGTCATGGTGGTTCTCCAATAGCAATGCAAAGGACAAGAAACAGATGACTCCTCCTGGATGGGTTTTCATCTCTGCAGAGGGAATCTGCACAGCAGACAGCTAGGTTATAGCCTGCACCATGATGTACCAAACCATGTCTCAGTTCCAATCAAAAGCTACCATGAACAGCTAGAAGTCCCACTTGTTTTTACCATTACTCTGCATCATAGAAGGGCCTGCTGGGGAAATAGCCTGTGCACCCTGCACCACCCAAATCCCTCACTGGTCAAAGGCACCAGAGCTGTTCCCAGGGGCCATAGTTTAAAACAGACACAAGGCTCAATGCAGATTCAGCTTAAGGGACCTGCAGGTATCAGAGGGAACTGGAAATATTTACGCACAAAGTAAGAATCATTCATGCTAAAAAACAAAATTAATTACCATTCATTCGGGGGAGACCCCACCTGCAGTACTGCGTCCAGCTCTGGGGCCCTCAGCACAAGAAGGACATGGAACTGTTTGAGTGGGTCCAGAGGAGGGCCACAAAAATGATCTGAGGGCTGGAGCACCTCTCCTATGAAGAAAGGCTGAGAGAGTTGGGGTTGTTCAGCCTGGAGAAGAGAAGGCTCTGGGGAGACCTTTTCGTGGCTGTTCAATACTTAAAGGGGGCTTATAAGAAAGATGGGGACAAAATTTTAGCAGGGCCTGTTGTGACAGGACAAGGGGTAATAGTTTCAAACTAAAAGAGGGTAGATTTAGAGTAGATATAAGGAAGAAATTTTTTACTATGACAGTGGTGAAACACTGAGAACAGGTTGCCCAGAGAGGTGGTAGATGCCCCATCCCTGGAAACATTCAAGGTCAGTTTGGATGGGGCTCTGAGCAACCCGATCTAGTTGAAGATGTCCCTGCTCACTGCAGGGGGATTGGACTAGATGACCTTTAAAGGTCCCTTCCAATCCAAACCATTCTATGATTCTATGATTTTGTATGTTTATTGAAAGCCTCATTATGCATGTTCTGGTCCTTTAATAGAGAGCTGTGAATGTGTCTTCTGCCTCTGATCATTAAAAGATGTCAAGAGTTTGATTGTTTAAGAGTTTGGTAATCAGAAAAACAGTTCACTAGTTTGCCTGCTAGTCTCTAACTGCTGCAGTTAACTTCCTGGTGCTCCTTTTCCGTGTGATGTGGTTTTACTCCATAATTTTCTTCTCCTCCCTTGCAGAACAGAGATCTCACAATGAAAAGGCACTGAGGTTTTCTGTAGTGTACTCTGGATTTCCTTCTCTTGGTCTGTTTAAGAAAAACACTTACAGTCACTTAAAAAGCTATCTCTGGAAGAGAATGTTTAAGATAAAACTTAATTAAGCCACTCTTTAATGTTGAATTTAAACTACCATACCTCCAGAGGGCTGGCACAGAAGAATCCATGTTTAGCATCATTTTTGTAATTTCTGAGTTAAGCGTATTGAAATTTTTT
>VZTL01025910.1:33593-66027 GCA_013400535.1 Scopus umbretta
GCCACAGACATATTTAGTCCGCTCCAGTCTGCTTGTTTGCCTCAGGGAGTCCAGCAAACAGAATGGAAATGCCTTTTCTCACAGAGAGCCTATTAAAGTGAGCAGTCTGTTAGGAACTAGATATTGCTTCTAGATTTCCTGCCTGCTGCTCTGACAGTTTTTCCTACACATTTCTCCAGAGTTGTCCCACAATGCTCGGAAGTCTTTAGCCTCCTGCTTGACTTCACCAAGCTTTAACTCTCTCATGTGGGAAAGCCAAGGGCATCCATCCACTGGTGTATGAAGGACTGAAGCTACTGTTGCCAAAGTCAGCAGTCTTCCAGTGGTTGCAGTGGATCCTGGAACAGACTCTGTGAGTGACTCTTAATAGGAAAAAACCAAGAAGGATGATTTTCCAGAGATACAATCCAGGCTGAAACTATCTGTACGCAGTGACTATTCCTGTGCTACTGCTAAATGACTAAGGAACTGGTGGTAATAGACTGTCACTTTTCACCTTCTGGTACCCACTACCTGCCCACCATACCATGGTGGGGGTGACTGATAGTCCTCACCATCCTGAAGTTATGGAATGGCTTCTGTGCAATGGATGGAGTGACTCTGATCAGTGATCTCAGCATTTCTCTGAAGGCAGGAATACTTTGGTGGAATATTAACAGTTCATGAGAGATGAATATGCAAACAAGAATGCAAGTGGAATAGTAATTACTCTTATTTCAGATGATAAGAAAGAGGTGGAGTTGTACGCATCCTGTCTTCCTAAATACTGTTTTTTTCTTGGTTCAAGGCTCACATAAGGACTGACAAAATTAAGAGTTTCCAAACAAGGGTGGGATAGGAGTGTTGCAACCCTCATGAGCATACTGGGGCAGTTTCCGTAAAGATCGGCACAAGATTAGAAATACACAAAGGGCTTGGTAATCTCCCTAAAACGGATGGGAAATGTGAAGCTTGTTCAAAGCAGCAACCATCAAGATGTTCCCAGCTGGACTCTGGTACCTGTTTCCAGGGAGGCCTGTCATAGCTCCGTAATTTCAAAGTACAGGAAGCCACTTGAAAAGGTAATTTCATTTGATTGTACACAAGGAGATGCAGACTAATTGGTCTGCAGCTGGAGGAATGTGTGTGGAAGAAGGCAGGGCTGCAGATGGAAGGAAAAGGGTCAGGGATGGCTGGTAGAGAAAGTGTCTTGGATGGCCTGTTGCTCAGGCCTGGGGGAGACTCTCTGTAACCCTAGGAGAAGGATATGGAGCTTCCCCATTTTTTGTGTCACAGAAAAGGCCAGATAAAACAGGTAATCACCTGCCCCAGGCACCTGGTGGTATCTGCTGGGATAGGAAAGAAGTTTTATCTTCAAAATTTACTGTAGGAAAGAAAACAACAAAATTGCCTATTCTGATCAATTCCAATATGTCTTGGCCTATAACAGCTCCTTTCTCTCATGCCATACTGCACACCAGCCTGTACAGAACAACCCTTTTTTTATGTTTCACTCTCAAGAGACCCTGCTTGCACTTCTGCAGCTTGGTAGCTTCTGCTCTTATATGGGTTTATAGTATATTCAGTGACAGAAAGCACAAGCAAGGAGCAGCAAGGCTTGCAGAGGAAGAGAGTCATGCTAGCTTTCCTTTTTATCTGCCATAGATATTTACACCGATGGCAAGTGCGTGGTAAATAGCTAGTAAGCATTCCTCTTATGCCAATCTCCAGCTATGGGTGCAACTAATGGACAAATGAAAGGTGCAAGGCACTGGAGAGTGAGAACCTCAGCATCCCAGGATGTCTACACCAACATGCTTTTAAGCAACCCTGCTTTCTGGGACCAAGCCTCATTCTCCTTCCCCTTTTATTTCTACAAGGAGATAAATTGGTCTCAAGTCTTTGTGATAGCCTTTCAAAAGCAGGGGATTCCTGGCTGAGCATTATAGACCCTTTTTTTGTGCTAGCTTGATAGTGGACATTAATTGCATGAACATCCACCTCTGAACCAAAAACAAAAGGTGAAAGTATATGGTTTGGGTTGCTGACAGAGTCCCATCCTCCCAGCCCACATCATGGGTGTGTGCAAAGAATTTCTGATGCATGGTCATGTGAACAACCAGTATGCAGTCAAGCAGTTTCCAGTAAATGGCCCTGAAGACTTCAGAGCCACTGCCATACAAAAGTCTATTGTTCATATGCAGGATCCGCCTCCCTACCCTTTCATTATAAAAGCACAGATCACAACAGTGGCGTGTTTATCCTAGCAGGGTGTTAAGTCCTACCAACTGAGTCACAGCCGCTGGTTTAGGATTAAAAATGGTTTTACCCTAGCTATTCTGAAACATCAAAATGCAGGGCAAGGCACATGTACAATGTCAGTGCTCAGGCAACAGTTTTAAGAAGGTAAAATGTGAATAGGCTGAGTCTGAACGAGATGAAAGCACTTTTTTATAAGAGAATGAATGCAAGACAACTGTGGTGGAGAAGCAGGGGGCTGTTTATGGGCAGCTGTCAGCCAGGAGAGGCAGATCTCCTTAGCTGTCCTCTGCAGAGAGGTCGGCTGCTACATAGGGCAGGGACATACCTTCAGAATTCTTGAATCTCTCCCTAGGCTAGAATTAGTATCTGTGAACACCCTCATAGACCTGTTCATGCATTGAAATCTCCAGCCAAGAAATTAAAATCTCAGGAGGCGGGTAACATCTGTAAGTCCAACACTTGAAGGAACTGTGTGTCTGGCTCATAAAAATTTATGAGTGAGCCTGGACTGGCATCACATCATCCTATCCTAAATTGAGTCCTGCCTTTACTATAGAGATAATATTGGTTATTTGGACAGCTGGATTCAGCAGAGCAGACAAGTGTCCTGCAGGGAAAGTCTCATACATGGTCCTACTAGCAGAAAAGTCACAACTTCATTCAAGCCTATGCCTGCACCCTCTGCACTATGGCTTGCACCCTCTCTGCTTGATGCATCAGCCTCATGTTTCACATGTACTCCACTCTCTGGAGAAGTAGTTTATTTCCTCAGGACGCTCACACTGCTACAGCCCATGAAGAGCATCTTCTGTGTGACAGTCCCAGAAGGTAAGCATTTGGGGTGGTGGTAACTTAGTCACAGGTGGCTCCTGACTGCCCCTGGAAAGACAATTCAGGGCTCATGTGTCCAACAGGATGGATTAAATAGCAGCAACATGGGTTCAACCAGCTGGCAGTGTGAGCCAGGTAGTTCTCTGTAGGTTACTGAGGAGGATCATGCAATCTACTGGCCTTGCCACAGTTAAGAGCTCAAGCATAAGCCAGTATACTAAGTACTCCTACAGCTCAGGACAACAGGCTCAGTCCTGATGTTCCCCTCTAGTACACCTGCAATGCCTTCACCATGGAAAAGGGTCAGGAATCAGGTTCATTTGTCCAAGTGGGAATATGCAGACTCCGTCCCCACTCTCCCCTCTCCCCATCCTTGTGTTTGGAGTCATCCGTGGGCAAGCATATGCCCTCTGCAACTCCTGCTCAGTGCCAGCTCCTCGGAGACCAGTGCCAGTTAGGGCCATCTCTGAGAACAGCTCTTGCAATGCTTGCCCATGTTATGTGGCTGGCCAAACTCATCCTTTCTACAGAGAGACTCAAGGGATACTGTGTACCACCAAGGAGGTAATCAATTAAAAGCCTCCTAAGACAGAAAACCCTATGGTGAGTATTCTGGGTGTTGGGGTTTTTGTTTTGTTGTTTTTGTTAAAGTAACTGCCTAAACAAGACATTTAACCAGCAAGGAGTAAATAGGGAAATTACAATTACGAAGCACAAAACCCCCCAAAGATTAGCCTCTGGTGCTATAATCTTTTAAGCAAAGGCTGCCCTCATTTACACTGAGAAAATAAACACAGGAAAATAAACGTGACGGGCTGTGGAATGGAGTAATGAATTTAACCAGCCTCTTCAATCTCCCATTTTTGTGATCATGCTCTGCGAGACTTTTCAGTTTGGTAGCTGTAGTCTCCTATGTGAAAGCTAAGCCCAAAATGCAATGCACAGCTCCTGAGGTTCACTTAATCTTAGTTAGACTGGCAGAAAGAATGAAAGCGGTGACAAGGGTGATACACAGCAGGCCTGCAGGAGCCGTCCACTGCCTGGTACCAAAGGAAGAGCTCCTCAGCCTTATCAGATCTCCTTGGTAAAGACTCTGCACATTCCTAAGCAGGGGCTCAGGACCAGGCCATTGGATAACCCAAAGCTCTGGGCAGGGGATGTGGAACAGGCTGAAAGGTCTTTGATCTGTCTAAAGGAGAGAAAAAAATCCTCCACAAAAAAACCCACCATTCCCCGTTTGCTCTCCAACATTTGCTGCTAAGAGGACGTGACTGAGCTAGGAGTTAAGAATTCCTCCAGAGCAGAAGTGCTGATCAGATAATCTATCCAACACTGCATTTTAAAAATAGCTTCCAGTTAATGCTATTTTTTTCAAGCTGTGTTATTATTACTGCTAACGTCAAGAAAGAGCGCTAAAATAAAGGCTTTTATAGCTGAGTGCACTTTGCACTACCCTTGGTTCTTGCTTCTGCTGGAGCAGGTGATAATTACGCTTTTGTTTAGAATAAGCATTATTCTTACATTTTCTCATTCATTTTTCCAGTGGTTTTAAAACTGTAGTCTCAAGCCCCTAGAATTTTGCAGGCTGTTTCTAAGGGGTCCAAAACAGAAACAACCATATTATCACCAGGTGTAAACTTCTTCTGAAATTTCTTCACCTGAAAATTGCAAGGGTCCATAAACCTAAGAAGACTGGAAAAAGCACCACCAGTTTGGTTTATAAGCTCTGTAGAGGATTACAAACACTGCAAAACAAGAGTAGCATTGTGATCTAATTGAAAGTGTTTGCATGCTGAGCATTGTAGTCTGTAAAATAAAAAGCCAGTATTTCACTATCTAGACTTGCAATATAGAAGTACCATTAACAATAGAGAATTAAAAGATTATGTTTTCTACATTATTTCATTCAAGAAGATTATAAGACAAAAGAAGAAAATGAAAAGGCACATACTGGAATTTTCTCCAAAGTAGAAACTAGCTGTGACCTCTTTAATGTATTAAATGAACTAATGCATTAAGCTTCCTCCCCTCACCCGCAAATGGCCCTGTGGGAAGCGAAATTGTGCCATCTAGTGGGATTTAGACCAAGTCTTGGCTGTGCATTCCCACTAGACACTGTGCACACCCTATAGACCACCTCCCCTTGAGTAAATTTACGTTATAGTATGGACTTCTTTGGATTCCACTTTGCTCCCAAGTTCAAATCCCTTCTCTGTTTACAGCTGCAGAAAGGGGCTGCAGATGGTCTGTTCCCCCTGCCAGGCTTCAGGGCAGAGAGGACTTTGTGTGCTCAGAAGGGGAATATTCAAAAGCTCAGTCAGGACTGGCGGGATGGCCAGTGTGTCACGAACAAGCAGGCAATGCAACTTCACAAGGGCAGTCTCTGAAAATAAGGCAAAGCAGGAGCAAATGCAGCCGGGTTGGCTGGCTAGGGGGAAACTTTTCACTCCCTGAGTCAGGCAGCACTGGCAAGGTCAGATACATCTCACAAAATCTGTTTTTTTCTATGGGCCGTGGCAGGGGAGGAGGAGCTGCTTTTCCGTTTATCTGCTAAATCCATGTTTCTTCTTGGCTTCTGAGTTGATGGAAAAGATGGGGGAAAATGACTTTCATGAGTATGACCTGGTAAATTTGAAACACCAAAGCCACAGGGTTCACCGCATATGAGACTCTCCCATTTGCCAAACAGCCAGCAACCTTGGCTTGCTACACTGCACAGCTATAAAGCTGGTGGTGTATGCAGACAACACTGTAACACAATCAATGTCATTTCCTGGTACTCTTCTGTAATCTCAGTTAAGCAATAGGCCTAATATAGATTTCAGTATGATCTTTTAATCTTTGCCTTTTATGGATTAGTGTACCTTTATGCCAGACAAGCATTTCACTGCTTGCAATTTTTTTTTTTTTCTGTGCTAGGGATAGGAGAGAGCCATATCATGTATGACTGCAATACTAAAATCAGTCCAAGTGTTGCAAGTGACTTATATACTTACCTAATAAAACCTGATAGACGTCCTTTGGAAGCGCTTATTAGTGCCTCAGTCATAACAGGTGAATGAGTAACAACTCTGTAAGGAGTTTTCAGTATTAGATAAAGGTAAAGTTCACTGGCCAATCCTCAAATAATTAACAACTATTTCCTCTACAAATGCAGTGAGAAGTGACCTTTTCCAACAAAACATAAGCCGTTTTTGTCCAACTCAAAGCATCTTGTGGAATAATTGGATCAGCTGTGCACACCGGCAGACCTTTGTCTTGTATGAATCAACATGGAACGCAATTTTAAGAACGTTTTGGTCATTTCTTTTGGATTTTTATTTCTCTTCACTGCTTACGGAGGACTCCAGAGCCTACAGGTAAGTGGTAACTGGAATCAGGCCAGCAGGTTGTGTGAAACCCACCAGTCTTTCCACAGTTTCTGAGGAAGACATGCACAATACTTTTTTGAGGTGGGTTAGGACATCAGCTTGGTGCAGGTTAGTGTCCCTCACCCAGATCCATAGGTCTTACTAAATATTTTATTCTAGTACTTCTCAAATAGTTTGAACACTTCTGTCAGATAAGTATTCTTTAGGTCCACAAAAGCTGTTTGAATGAAAACTAAATTTTTCTGAGATTTTTCTCAAAATAATATATTGCAAAATGGGAAACAAATTACATTTCTGGAAAGGATTTGTTCTGAATATTTCTAAACTGCTATAATTTTATTATTGCTATACAGAAATGTAAAATAATAAAAACATATGCCCAATCCATTAAATAATTTAAGTTTAAAACAACACAATAATTTTGGGCATCATCATATAACATAATAATAAAAAATATTATTTTAAATCAAAGGCAGCTGTGGCTTGTATTTGCATTAACACCTTAAAACACAGTAGCAGAGAAGGATTTCTAGAATGACTTGAGCACAGAATAGCATCAGAGCTGGCTTGTTTAGCATAGCCACCATAAAAGACTGAGGGTTACTGTTGCTGCCTATGAATATTTCAGAGTAGATAATCACAAGGATGAACTTCTGACTAGACAACTCTGCTGGTCATCCATGAACAACTTTAGGCAGGATACTAAAAGATGACCCTGATCAATTGGGTCGGAGCTTGATATATAAAATGATGCACTAGTTTGCAGTAACAAGGGGTTGACCTCATTTCAGGTCCCTGCTAGCTTTGTACACCTCTCTCTTCCTCTCTCCTTGAGCAGTTTGTGTTCGCTGACACAGTCAAATTCTGAGTTCAGGGAAGTTCTGCAAAAACAGTCCCAAAAATGGAGGGAGATGTTATGAGTTGGGCAGACTAACAAGGTGGGGGAAGACAAAACCACGAAGCTGTAAGTCAGCCCCACCATCTGAAACAATACACACTCAGGTTAAGTGCTGGAACATAAAGCCTCCCCTAATGCTGCAGGAGAGAGTGGTGCTGATTCATGAAGTAGCCCTCTTCTCTCTCCATTTTATCCTGGTGGTTAAAGAGGACTTGCTGAGACACAACCAGAAGTAAGTTATTGTATTGTATTGTAGCCTGCAGGACAAGCATTAAAATTTTGCATCATTTATTTCAACATTTGCCACCCCCCACCCCCCCAAAAAACACAGTAACAATTAAGCTAATCATATAATTTTGGAGGCCTGGCTCCTAATTTTTGGAAGCTGTTACTGACAAAACCAGGCATGTGGTGTTTCAGAAATAGGACTTCAGTGATCAGGAAGCCTCTTGGCTTTTTGACAAAACAGTCATTCCAGTTCTCAAATACGTTGACACTGCTTGACAGAGAACCTCCTCACCTCACTGTCTTGATGGCTGCCTCTCGCCAAGGTGCCTCTCGCCAAGGTGCTGCCACCACGGTCCTGCATGACCAGTCCACACAGCCGCCGCAGGGCTCAGAAGCGTTTGGTGCAGCTACCAGCAACCTTGCTCTCCTCCAGCGCTCTCTAGTGTTACCCCCCAGCATCCACTGCCCCTTCCAAAATCACACTGGATCGCATCAGCCTTTAATGAAAACAAACAGGAAAATGTCGATAAGCAGCATCTTGATCTTCTTATTGCAACTTGCACAGTATCGAGACACAAGAAGAACTTTTTGTAACAAAAAAAAATATAAAACCTAGTTATATCAGTAAAATGTTATTCCTCCCTTGTGAAAATGTGGGTGAATCAATTACTTCCAACTACAAAGTGAGATAGGCTGCTGTTAGCATATTAGGATATTTGAACCCTGGCCTCTGAAGAATTTAGAAATTGCCAGACCTGTAGTTTAAAGCAAAGAATCTTCCACTGTTGCTAAGTCAGCCCTTGCAATGCAGATCTGAGGGTACTCCTGCCTCAGACAAAAAGACAAGGCCAGGAAAAGAGGTTATCCTTCATTCAGCTTGCTTTCCAAGACAAATTCAAATGAATTACATTAAATAATCTAAAGTGTGATTTACCAAAACTTTGAATCTGAGCAATCATCACCAGATTCTGCATCACGTCTTCAAAAATGGGCTATCAGTGTGACAAAACCCATAAATCCATAATTGGGCTGCTTTGGGAAGGGAGACAGTAATACCCAGCCCCAGCTTCCATGTCTCTCTGTTTCTGCCTGAAGCCATTCTCTGTACACTATAGTAACATATGCCTGTAATAAATTTTGTCTCAACCACTGTGTTTGTCCATGCAGAGCAGTCTCCACTCAGAAGAAGGCCTGGGCGTTGCTTCCCTAAGTGTTCTCTATGCTGCGCTCATCTTATCATCCATGTTCCTCCCTCCAATCCTCATCAAGAAGCTGGGCTGCAAGTGGACCATTGCAGGCTCTATGTGCTGCTACATCGCTTTCTCCTTAGGGAACTTCTATGCTAGCTGGTACAATTTAAATACTTTAACCCTGTCTATTGTGTTTGAACAAAATCAGTATGGGTAAAGTTCGTTCTTCTTTTTCTTCTCAATTCCTACTCTACCTCTGTGTTGCAGATTTGAAAGTTGGATGCAAAAGGTGTTACCTGCAAGAAACAGGGATAAATAAATCCAGTAGCAGATGAAGCAGAGAGGTGAAAATATGAAAATGTGCAAAAAGCCAGAATGAATGCATCTATTCACTCACCTGAAGCTGCTTCTCTAACTCATGTGTGTAGCAGAGATTTCCCTTCAGAAAAAAAAAATAAAAATTGAGAAGTTTCATTTAAAATCCAAATTACTTTTAGGACTGTTTTTAAAAAGATTGGTAAGGGAGGGCTCTCTTACAGCCAGTGGCTCTGGGAGCAGAGGATAACAGAAGGCGGCCAGCTCCTGCCTTGCCCTTTTGGAGGTGAATGAACGATTTACCTCTCCTCTCCAGTGACAGGCGACACAACTCTGTGGAGGAAAGTTGTTGTGATCCATTTTCTGAAGCGCAGGTGCAATTTAGTTCTCAGTTACAAGGGCACATGAGCACAGACCTAGCTGGCCTAGCCCAGACCTAGCCCCTGGACACAACTGGGAGTGCTTGCACATCCTAAACTTTGTAAGACTGGCCCCTTCTTGGTTCCATATTGTAGATCTATTGAATCACACAAAGGATAGATCTATTTCTTTGATGTCTGTTTTTGCCTCTAGATCTTTGGGCAAATGATTATTATGTTAATGGATGATAACTATGCTAAATAAAGTGTTCTTTGGCAGGTACACACTAATCCCTACCTCTGTGATCCTGGGCTTAGGAGGAGCACCACTCTGGTCTGCCAAATGCACTTACCTCACCATTGCTGGCAATTCATACGCTGAGAAAGCAGGGAAAAAAGGGAAAGACATTATCAGCCAATACTTTGGGATCTTCTTTCTGATATTTCAGTCCTCCGGCGTCTGGGGAAATCTGATCTCATCCTTGATATTTAGCCAAGATTCTAACAAAGGTAAAATGTATTTAAAAATCCTGGCACTTCTCTCTGTAAACATCAGCTAGTTCTAGATAGTTAAAAGGTAGATTTCTGTAGCTGAGAATGTTGTGTGTCACCACAATTGATCCTCAATTGCCTTCACAGTCAGTGGAAACAAGCACTTCAGATGTGACTTAGCTCATCTGAAGGTAGATGTCTGAAATAGATGGGCTAAATTGCTCTCTGGAAGTGTCTATTTTCTATCAAGTCTTCATCAGCTATAAAGGGAGTTCAGACAACTAGCTCAAAAATAGATGTCTACTGAATTCCTTTTGAATTCCACCCCTGTGTTGTAAAGCATAGATAGGCTGCCGGCACTGACAGTCTTTCACATCTGACTTCTATTTAAAGTGGATTAAAACAAAAGGCAAAACACTGAAGCAGCCTTTTCACAAAGCTTGTAGTAGTATTGGATTAATTTGCTGTTATACATTCAAGGTTAGTCAAGCTGATGCTGGTGCTTGCTGAAAATGAGTGCTTTACAGAATTGTCAAGAAGAAACAGAAGTAGCTGTTGGCAAGAGGCTGCATGCCAGGGCTCCTCTGCTGTATTTCAGGCTCAGACAGGAGATGCTGACGTAGCTTGAAAAAATCACTCAACAGTGCTGCCCTCATTTCCCATGCTTGTGAGTGGTGTAAGCTTTAAAAGGGCAGTTGTGAAGATAAATTAATGCTTGGATGCCACCTTAGAGATTCAAAGTGCCACAGTGTATTATCATTGCAGCCTCCCATGCATTCCCTATCCTGTCAAAAGTCAGAACAGGATGGACATGGAAAGAGCTTTCCATACACACTGCTACCACGAGTAGCAAGAAGTTACTTCTCTTCCCCGGCTCAGTTAAACAGTATGTCCTTTGGAGGGTATTCAAATAGGCATTCAGTTAAACCTAAATGTCAGGGAGCTGGCATCAGGGTTTAATCTTTGAATCCCCAGGTTTATGGCACTGTGGTTGTCACAAGGTGCAATACTTACGGAGAATCACGCTTCCTTTAAACTCAAGCAACTGTAGGTGAAACACCGTCAAAGCAGAATGCTAAAGGACTGTATCAAATGCAATTGAGCCCTGCTGACCTGATCACTGCGCCACATGATGTGTCAGGAAGGAATGGCCGTTCTGGTTTCATTTTGCAGGGCAGAGGCTCTGGTGCAGCTGTGAGGTCTGCACAGACTGCAACCATGTTACTCTCCTCTACCTCACAGCACACATCATGTTAAGTGATGTTAATAAGAGCATTAAAATACTCTTTTTCTATCTTGTAAATCCTCTCCTAGTTTCACATCTGAGGATGTTCCTCTAAATTCTAATGTAACTCTAACTTTTACTTATTTTTTATCAGTTACATTGGATTTCAGGAAATGCTGTGCTCCTGGGAGATGTGCTATGCACAGCTCTGAAAGCCAAAGGCCTTGCATATCTTCACAACAGCGATGAGCAGTCATACTGTAAGCTTCCCAACTGTGCCTTCTCAGTGAGACTTGGCTTTAATCTAGAGGGAGCTTCTTGCAGGGGCGTAAGGGTCTCCAGGCACTCACTTCTTTTCCTCTCCTCTGACAGTGTAGTAAAGATATCCACCCATATGGTCCATATACTTAAAATGTGTAATTTCACTGAGCAGTCAGAAAGACATGGTAGGTATCTGCAGAATCAAAATATATAAAATTCAGGCACGTACGTACACTTGACATACTGCCTGCATCACTGCATCCAGACACAGCAAGGCAAGCTACACCGTGAGGTAATACTACAACAGAAGACAGTAATCAATGTAAACTATAAGAGTCATCCTTTCTCACTCATCAGTATTGCAGCCTTATTTCCAGAGGAACAGAGCAAACCCTGCCTTGCAGCTTCCATATCACTAATTGCATGTACATCTTCATCTTCAGACGACGCATGAACCGATAAAAACCTTGGTTTACACACTTCTGCATTTTACTAGTGTGACTTGCCTTTTGCATATGGCAATTTTGCTGAGGGTCTGAAATAGTTACACAGTAACCCTAACTGAAAAATTACAGATCAAGTCCTGTTTAAGGAATCAGCCGAGGTATACTGTATTGCCCTTTATTATGCTTGGACCGGTGACAAATTCTGCAGTGAAAGCATTGAAATAATTGTATGGGGTTTTGATCGTCCTTCCCCACTATGCAGCTTATTCAGGCTCACACTTTGGGTTAGTATTTTTTCTTTACAGAAAGGGTACTGGAGGAAGTGGGCATAGTGGTGACACACAATGTGTGTGAGTACACGCATGAGTGTGACTTTGACACATGCCCAGCACAACACTGATGGGACTGAACAAAGCAATGGTCTTACTCCAAACCCTGCCAAACTGTTCTTGTTTCATGTATGTTCTCAAAGAGTAATAAAGCTAGGAAAAGCTGATTTCTTGGAAGACTGCATTAGTGGATAATGGTAATTTGAATTTATAAAACACAAAGATGTCTCGAGGTGGTTTCTGTTCCTATAACACATACAGAAATTACCTGGAGAAGGAGAATGTGCTCTCTCTGTAAGAACTGATGTCCATCAGTTCAGTGGTGGTGTAAACTGAGGGACCTGACTTGTGGGGTATAATGATTAAGAGGTAAAGATACACACTGGAACTTTAAATACGGCAAATGGAGCTTGGACTCAGATTTCAGCCTCTGGCTTTAGTCCATGTCTCCATGTAACCATCAATTTGGTGTTCTGTCTTGAACAGTTGTTTCTGTTAAACCAAATTTTTGTGTTAAACTGGAATTCTGAAGTTAAACATCTCTAACCAGGAAGGATTTGAAACCAGGACCGATCACCAAATGCTGGATTCTCTTCTCCTTATATCTTTACATATAGTATGCACTCATCTGATCTCTTCCTTGTCCTGCCTTTCTTTTGGTTCTTACTGAATTAGTGGAAATCTCAGAAGAAAACCTGGCATGCTGCGGAGCGCATGACTGCATGACTGAGACCACTAACACCACTGGGGCAGCAGAACCCTCAAACTCCTTAATCTACACTCTGCTAGGGATCTACACCGGTAAGTAATCCACACAATCTCTAATGAATATCATTGATGGGGAACCTACTACTTGTGAGCCTAGCATGACTTTGCAGATTAAGTTTCCAACTTCCTCCTTCAATCCAATTTGCTAAAAGGAAATAAGATATGTGACAGCTGTAAACAACTCCTTCCTAAATAGTTTCAAATGCTTTGTGCCTGTGTCACATCATTTATGTCTAAAGGAGCACAGCATTCTTTACTCTTTTCACCTGGAATAAAGCTGAAGCCCAGTACGGTCATCCCACTCTTTCACCCAAAGTCAGCGTTGCTCTACAGACTAGAATCAAAAGTATGCCCATGTTGCAATTAGAGGATTGCAGCAGCTTATTCAGTTATGCATGAGATAGTTTTAAATTCACTATCTTCAGAATCAGCAATAGTGAACTAGTTACTGATGGCATTGGGCAGATTTATATATGCATGCAGAGGTCCAAGATGCTAAGAGCAGCCCAGCTAGTGGTACTTGAACTCACCAGCTTCTAGTTGGTGGGGATGCCCATCAGAACTGGCTGGTGCCCTACCCCATGTAAAACAGCTTTAGCACAAGAAGTGCACTGTAATTAGAAGTGGACCCAAACCACGGCTCCCAGAACATGCAATCATTTGGGGGAAGGTTTCTGGATCCCTGCTGAGATTTTACAACTTCAGTCAATTCTCAGCTGTGATGCTTGAATTATATATAATACCTTAGTGTGAAAGTGAAGATAAAGAGAAGCACTAGGAGAACTGGCATTTCTCCCATTTAGTAACTACAGCTGCTATACATCTTCCTTGCATAAGGCTAGAAAGGAATCAAAGACAGGGAAGGATGATGCCATAAAAAATCAGAAAGACAAAAATAGACAAAGATTCATTCATGAAGGAAAGTTCAAAAAGTATCCTGCTCAAAACAAGTTCTTCGTAAATAAAGGGGAAGTATCTGGCAAGGCAGATACCTTAGCTCTGTTAAAATATCTTTGTGTTCTCTGCACATCAATATACTCTCTATGCTGAGACAGATGTAGGGAATTTGTCATACACTTAAAAGAAAGTATGTGATCTGGTCAGAGCCAGTCCTCACTGGACAAGCGCATCACAGCAAACCTTCCCTCCTTCCCCAACCTCCATTCCTAATTGGTGAGAAAATGCAAAGAATATCCTCCCAGTTCCCTTACAGAGTGTGCTGGAGCTGATGCCTTTCTGCTAAAGGCAGGTTTGGCTCACAAGTTTAAATTTAAATTTGATGACTAACATATACAGCACTCCCTTAGGCTTTGCTCATGCAAAATGAATGCAACCCTGCTGTCTACTGACCCCGCATCAGTAGGGTTTCATTTTTCTTTTAAGCTCCTAATAAAAGATACGTCTTTTCCTACCTCGAGGGAAACCAAATAGCTAAATATTTCATTCACAGACATTTTTAAAATGTCTCCTCTATTTGGTTGCTGAATACATATTTTGCCCAGCTTGGGTGGAGACAATAATGGGTAAGTCTTTTGTTGTTTAGTTTTCTTGAGGACTGTGGATATTTCTGTTTATGTTCATACCAACCACTACTAAGCCATGTGATTACTTATCTCCTATAATTGCTCTTGATTCATTTGACATATTTGTTAGAATATTTGTCCCGTAAATGTGGATGTCCTGTTCTCGCCCATATAAGTCCTGCAATCAGCCCATAAACGCTAATAAACACCCTGGCAGAACCAACAATGACTTACATCATGAAGGGTTTACAGCTCAGCCACAGTGGAGAATCAGGACACTGGAGAATACAATTTCATTCTAGGAGACATGGATGAGAAATAATAAGTAATAAAAATTTGATGGCAATTTACTGTAAATCTGCTAATATATTTGGACATTAAAAGATCACAGAAAAGCGCATGCCCATACACAGCAACACAGCAGCACATTAAACAGGCAATGTGGATGGGAAGAGGTGCCTGGTTCTCCTCTTACTCTGAACTCCACTTGTTTCCATGAATGGATTTCTAGTCAGAATAAGTAAGAGAGGAAACATAATCATGCCTTGCATCGTAACAAAGCAATCAGCTGTGAATCTGTGGCTGCTTCATGTGTATTATGAGCATAGTTATCTTCCTGATCACTTGAAAAAAATCATATTGATTCACTCCACAAGCAACAAACCTAGACCGATACATAGATGATCATTTTCTCATTAACTACTCCATGTATTCTCTCATATGCTGCCGCTCCTAGGAAATTACAGGTTCAAAGCTGTAACTTCCATCTTTTTCAAGTCACCCAGAGTTGCTCACTATCATCTTCTAAATAGCACATATTTCATACGCAAAGCATGGCTCTGAGCTGACCAAAAAAAAACCCCAAAAAGCAATATATACTGGGATGCAAGACAGCAGTTCTACTTCTAGCCCTTTATTTTTCTTCCCATGCATTTGAAGGAAGATCCCCCCTAGCCATGAAAACCTTGGCACTGGAAGTGAATATTCCTCTCTCGTGTTGATTTAAAGTCTTTTGATAGCTCCCGAGGGAGCTGTTTCTGGCCAGCTCCCCATCCCCACGACCGCTGGCTTGCCCTGGAAGGGTGAGCGATCACCCTCTGTGGCCGTGCAGCTGGCCCGGCGGCTGTCACAACAGGCCAGTCACAGCTAAGCTGAGGGGATTTGTGAGGTGTGCAGCTGTATGCAGAAGATGCGAATATAGATCAGGCCTTCTTGTTTACACAGAAATGGCCTTTACACTGCAGCGGAATCAGAGTCATCTGCCAAAACATCCCACAGAGAGCTAAGAACTAAGTCAGAACAATAACAGCAGCAAGCGACTTCCCATCATTCTTCCAGCATTCCTCATTTTTTCATGAACTTTTTTTGTTTTGTTTTTGCAGCTAGTGGTGTGCTAGCTGTGTTGCTGATTGTTATATTTCTGGACCAGATCAAATCTGACCAAGCAGAGACTGAGAAAGAAGTACTAGAGACACCATCCTTTTGGTCTACGTTCCTAGCAACTTTCCAGCATCTTAAAGATAAGAGACAGTGTCTTCTAATCCCTCTGACAATGTACAGTGGGTTTGAACAGGGATTTCTTTCTGGTGACTACACAAAGGTGTGGATGACAATGAAAATCTATTTCTGTCCAATTGTTTTTTGTGCTTTTGTGTCTTACTGTTGCATCTGATCTACATTTACTTGTTAAATTAAGATGTTTTCAGTAGCAATTTGTGGTTTGCTAAATTCCTGCTTACTTCTACTTGAATGAACTCTGAGTGACATCTTCAAACAGGAGACACCAGCAGTAAATACGTCCCTTGGAACAGCCTTAAAAAAAACACTGTAGAGAGCTTAACTCACCAGTGGAGGCCACAGCAGAGAGCTACAGGTTCAAACTCTTCAGCTTGTTGTAAATAACAAACTGGGAGAAAAGCCAGAAGTCTGCAAAGCTTTTATATCTTCCTTCCTTCTGGTTTCCCTAGAGTTTGTACAAGTGCAAGTCAGCATACTTACCATATATTTTATTTTGAGAACCTTTACGGTAAGAGGGCAAACCCTCAATGTGGCTGGCTGACAGCGCTCACCAGTCACCAGTGCAACAGGTCCAGACCCTGATGGACTGAACTGATTAAAACCACCTCTTCTCCTCCAGTTCCTCTACAAACCTAGACCCACAGCAGGTGTGCTCTCCAGACATTCATTGAGAAAGCATCCAAAGAAAGGGGGCAAACTTCCTGAGCTGCTTATTTGACACTTAAGCTTTCAAATTGTGCATATAAGCAGACAGAAGAGTGCACTTGCTGCTGTGTTTGAAAGGATTGAAAGGGGCACTCACTCCATGGCCAGCTCCATTGGCTGTACACTCTTATAGGTGAGGTCCTCTTCATTACTTGGGAGCTGCTCTGTAATGACCATAGTGGCGACTTTCAATTTTCATCTCTTGGCACGAAGGGAAGGGCAGAAAATTACTAATGCTACTCCCGGGACTTCTATTTGCACAGTGAGCAGTGCTCTGATTTCTTCTCCTGCTTGTTACTGCTCTGCTTGCATGGCATCAGTCTGACAGGGAACTGGGTTAGCTGCTGAAGGCCAACTATGTCAATACGCCAGGGACTTGTCAGCAAACTGTAGCTGTGATCCTTTGATCTCATCCATGCTGGTTATTTACCAAATACTCAAGCTAAGACCCTTGAACCCTAGCTACATATTTTCACTGAACAAATCGTGTCACCACTGTCTCTTCTCTTCCAGACTTATGTGACCTGTGCCCTGGGGATACATTATGTTGGTTACGTGATGATCTGCTTTTCAGCTGTAACTTCCCTCTGCTCTCTGCTCTTTGGAAAGATCTCTCAGCTCACGGGTAGACAACTTCTATTTGTATTAGGTATGTAAAGGTCACTTGAAGGACTAATAACCTCACGTAACATATCAAACCCAGTGCTCCCCCCTGTCGTGGTTTAACTCCAGCCAGCAACTAAGCACCACACAGCTGCTCTCTCACTCCCCCCTGGTGGGATGGGGGAGGGAATTGGAAGGGTAAAAGTGAGAAAACTTGTGCGTTGAGATAAAGACAGTTTGATAGGGAAAGCAAAAGCTACACATGCAAGCAAAGCAAAACAAGGAATTCATTCACTACTTCCCATCAGCAGGCAGGTGTTCGGCCATCTCCAGGAAAGCAGGGCTCCATCACGTGTAATGGCTACTTGGGAAGACAAACGCCATCACTCCAAACGTCCCCTCTTTCCTTCTTCTGCTTTTCCTCCCCTTTTTCTTTCTTTTCTTTTCTTTCTTCTCCCCTTTTTCCTTCTTCCAGCTTTATATTGCTGAGCATGACATCATATGGTATGGGATATCCCTTTGATCAGTTGGGGTCAGCTGTCCGGGCTGTGTCCCCTCCCAGCTTCTCTCTGATGGGATGGAATGAGAAGCAGACAAGGCCTTGACTCTGTGTAAGCACTGCTCAGTAGTATTGAAAACATCTCTGTGTTATCAACAGTTTCCAGCACAAATCCAAAACATAGCTCCATACTCACTGCTGTGAAGAAAATTAACTTAACCCCAGCAAAAACCAGCACACTCCCTTTTGCATGTACTACAAAGGGAGAGCTTGCTGTCAGCTATCAATTAAAACCAAAGTCAATCTGGAGCCAAACTTCATCATGAGAAGAGAGGCAGCAAAGTTAACAACTGTATTGAGTTCATTGCCTTACATCACTTTGCTGGAGTTCACCCTGCTTTTGAGGGTGCTGTCTACTCAGAAAGTGCCCTGCTGCTTTGATGCTTCACAGCTCTAATGCAACCAGTGATAAATGATCTTACAACACAGATGTTGAGGCTTACACTATACTCAAAAAGGATTTCTCCACTGGGGTGAAACCTCCTCACCTTTATGGAGCGAAAGCACCTGCAAACCTTGTGAGATACAGTGCTGATCTGAGTCTCAGGGGACGGTGAACTTGGAATTTAAGCAACCAGTCTAGGAATTTCAGGAAAATTTTCAAAGCTTGGCTTGGTGTCCTTTTCACTACTTGCTCTATAGGGAGAAAAATTAAAGAAAATATCATATGCCAGTGTGTCAGGCTAGAATAACTTGAGGGCCTCTGTATGGGTCACTAATTTTCAGGTTGGCATGAGATTAGTTTTTTATATTTAAGAACATCTTCGTCTCCAGAGAACACTATTCCAATGAGTAACAGAGTAACGGAGGCAGAAAAATACCAATAAATACTTAATTTGTGTCCCCGTATCCACTAAGGTATTCATACTGAAATGTACTGATACCTTACTTCCACTGCACAGTAACCTGTATTAGAAACTTCACTGACTGACTCAATGTGCATCTAGACTTTCTAGGCATTTCCTCCACAGGAAATTTTAAACCTGGGCAAGGAAGAAGAAATTTAGAGTCCTTTATGCTACAGTCACTCGTTCAGAGATTCTTCTGTATATGTCTGTCCTAGGTGTATGCCTCACTCTATGAAAATCATCTTAGATTTTAAAAAATCTTAGATAATAATAATAAAAAAAACCTGTAGTGTTAGTAATGCAAGACCTCTAATCCTCTCAGTTCTGTCTAATGGTCTTTGCACTCAGCTTGTAAAGGTGTTCCTGTGGGAGGAAGAATCAGACTCATTTACATTCTGCTTTTAAAAAGAAAGACAAAAAGTCACCAGACCCTCTAGGTATCCTTAACCATCTCCTCTGGCCCTGAAAGGAAACCTACGTTTAAGGACTAGGTAAGGAGGGCAGAAAGGTGCTTCCTCCCCCTTCCCACATGCCTCACATGATGACTGCAAGTCTTTCAGCAGCCCCTTCTCCTACTCAGTGGCTGTTCTTGTCCTTTGGGCTAACAGCCCTATCAGCACCGAGGATCTCTCAGCTCAGGACACTGCTCAGAATTATTAACTGAAGCCTGGCAAAGGACTGCATTGTCTTGTATTTCATGTGCTATGAACTCAGTCAGCACAAATCTCAATGAAACAGAAAGATTTTAAGACTGTCTTGTGCTCTGATTGGGGGGAAGAATTTGAAACTGTTATTACCATTATCTGTCCTGTTTATAATAACATTTGTATTTCTCTTCGTTCTTTCTAAATCAACAGCCACAGTTACAAACACCGCCTGTATAATAGCACTACTGCTGTGGAAACCTCATCCTAAGCAGCTTGCTGTGTTTTTCATATTCCCTGCTCTTTGGGGCCTATCTGATGCCATTTGGCAGACACAAATTAACGGTAAGTCCTGGTGACAATGAAATGAATTATCTTGAGATATAAAACCTTCATGTTTGTATTTATAAAACAACACATGCATAAAAAATATAATGGGTTTAAGACAGCATCTAAAAGAAATATGTTAGCTGGTTGGGAATCATAGAATCATAGAAACCATAGAACCGTTAAGGTTGGAAAAGCCCTCTGAGATCATCTAGTCCAACTGTCAACCCAACATCACCATGCCTGCTAAACCATGTCCTGAAGTGCCACATCTACACGTTTTTTGAATACCTCCAGGGATGGTGACTCTCCCCCCTCCCTGGGCAGCCTGTTCCAATGCTTCACCACTCTTTCAGTAAAAAATTTTTTTCTAATATCCAGTCTAAACCTCCCCTGGCTCAACTTGAGGCCATTTCCTCTCGTCCTACTTCTCAGAAGAAGAAGAAAGAAGAACAAGTTGGGAATAAGAAAGGAAAATACTCATTAAACAAATTTTTCCAAGATGAAGAGAGAAGAACACTGCAGAAGATGATAACGGATATTCAGAATAAATATTCTGGAGGAGTATAAGTATTTCAAAGAAAATTAGAAAACTCAGAAGAATTATACATTTAGTCTGTATTTTGCAATAAAGGAGAGCACTCTGGATAAAAAAACAACACAAAGCTCAGCAACAAAAGAAGCAGCAAATTGGCTGTTAAGAGTTATTAGAAAAAAATTGAAGGAGAAAACCACAGAAAGCAACATTATGCAACCAAGTAAATCCATGCAGTTCTGATTTGCTCCATTTCAAAAATCATAATCAAATGTGATAAGACATAAGAAGGCAGTAAAAAAGAGCAGTCATGGGAGACTTCCACTTGAAGGAAGACTAACAAACTAGAACACTTTAGCCTGGACAAGTGATAAGTAAGGAAAGCAGTCAGTAAGATCATGAATAGGATGGAGAAGGTGATTAGAAATCCACTTGTTTCTCTTAATAACAGAACAAGTGGCATCAAATAAAGTTATCAGGCAGCAGGCTTTGTAGAAATCAAAAGAAATGCTTTTCTTCACACAATGCATAATCAAAATATGGAATGTATTGACAAAAATGTAAAAATTTTTAAGCTGGAATAACATCACTTCAGGGGAAAATGTTCCTGGGGGCTATTAAAGCCTGGTGGTCCACAGGAAATCTCCAACTCAGAAAGTCCCTGTGTCTTTGATTGCCAGAGACAGGAGGGCACTGGGGGGGAAAGATCACTGCATACTTGCCTCATTTCTTACAGTCTTATCCTAGGAGTCTGCTACTGGAAGTATACCGTTGGACTTATTGGATGCATTATGATTGTTTTTACAATCTTTTATGTCCTACTACTTTGTGATACAGTGCAATTATTATGCACTGACAGTTTAGATAATGAGCTGATACAAACCGACTTCTGTAAGGGTTTGTTTAAACTTATCCCTCAATCAAAACTAGAGGAAGTTCTCTTCTAGAGACTAAAGACAGACTCTAAAATGCTGGAGAGGGCAAGAAAGAACTACAGTCTGTGATGACTTGAAGTAGTCTGCTAATCACTGTCAGTCACCCTCTTTTTAAATCAATGCCATAGCCTGTCAGTAAGACAGTTATATGCTCTCCCATCTGCTCCCATATTTTGCCTCTTATTTCATGAGTGTTGTTTTCTGCCATCTCAAATCGTATTTGGCAGATGCCATAGGAATATGCATGTGACAGAACTAGCTCATCTGGGTCCACGTCAGGTTATGTGTCTTGGCCTCCTTCCCTCTGGTCCCTCTGGTTTCTTCAGTAGCTTAGATGATTTCACCCACTAGTTAAATTACCATGTTCCTCCTAGAGAGCCAAAGGGAAACCTCCACAGTCCTCTGCCTGGCACTAACAGCCGTCTCCTTTCCAGCATGTTTAGAGTCTCCTCTTTACACACAAGGAAGTGACCAGCCAGACTTCTCTGCCCCTCCAGCAGCTCCAGCTTATATCCATTAGAGGAGAGCTAGTACATAAATCAAGCAACGCCCTCTCATCATCTCTCATCCCAACCCACAGCCTTGTGCCTTTGGTACAGTTTTACATCAGTGCTCTTTTTATTCAGGTTCATGGAAGGACAACATCAGTTGCGTATCTCCAGGGAGGGAGACTCCACACCCTCCCTGGGCAACCTGTGCCAGTGCTCAGTCATCCTCACAGTAAAAGAAGTGTTTCCTGATGTTCAGAGGGAACTTCCTGTGTTTCAGTTTGTGCCACTCATGCCTTGTCCTATCATTGGACACCACCATAAAGACCCTGGCTCCATCCTCTTCCGGCATTTATATACGTTTGAGATGTCTTTTGAGAAACACATCTCCTCAGTAAGGTCCCTTCATGCCTGATGAAGAGGCGCCTGGCGCACTCATTAGGAAAAGGGCTAAGTACAGAGGACCCAAGTGTCAGAGAAGGTGGCTGGGAAGTAGCTGCAGTTCCCAACCCCCAGATGAGGCATAGACATTGGACAAAGATTGGTGCTTACCTGATGGCGAGTGAGCTCTGCAGTGCTGTGACAACACTGACCTCTATTACAGCATTGTAACAAGTCATGTCCATTCCCAGATTCCTGCAGGATACTTGTGAAAATTTCACATTTGTGTTAGCTGGGAAAAAAACAAATGTTCCTTATGCATGCACAGTATCCTTTTTTTGTCTGTACCTTCTTCAGCCGTTCCACAGCTCCCAGAGTTTGCTTTGTCACACTGTCACACTGAAACACCAAGTGACGACATGAAACCTTAACAGAGAGGTGTAGTGACATTAGTCCATAATGCTGCATCCCAGAACAGAATCTTCAGTTTGACCTGCCCATTTAGGACTAAATCTCTTCTCACTTCTGTCAGTTTTATATAGATATACATCACATGAGAAATTCCCAGCTCCAAAGGCTATGAGGTGATATAAGACCTCTAAAACAGCATTGGGGACTGAGGTATCTGGCCCTTCCTTTGGCAAGCTCCCATGACGGCTGCTTGGGCCTCAGTACATTAACCGCTGAATGAATACAATGGCATTGTGCCGCATACTTAAGGCATTTTATGGTAATCGAAGATGGCTTACTTTGGCCTGCTGCAGATAGTTAATACTGGAGTTCCCCCTAGAGGATATACAGGCTTACAGTAGAAGAGTCGCTTCAGTTTATCAAGGTTTCCTAACATGTTTGTGTACGTGTGTGGACACTCTCATCTATTTCCACTGAGAGCTGCTTAATTTCAGAGTGTGTAGTGCCCTCTCTTATCTAACCTGAACACAGACGCTATTATTACCCCCCTGGCAATAACTGCACTTGCGGCATAACAATCGTGTAACACAGAGCTATTGGGTAGCCTACAGTAAAATAAAGTTCTTTCCAGGCTGATGTGTGTCTTTAGAAAGGATATGAATCAGTCTGGAAAGTTTATAAACCTGGACTCAAATGATTTCCGGCAGTCCTGTTATATACCCATGCCTTCTAGTACCGGGGGAAGGAGTGGGAAAACAGGCAGTGGTAAACAGGGAGGGTAATTTCCATGAAGTGAGCTGCAAGAATTCAGAGCTAGCAGCCTCTCCACTCAGCCAGCCCGGCAGGTCCTGCTAAAGCTTCAGCCAGGCAACTTGTGGCACACTGCACTCAACAGTGTTTGTGATAAGGACAAATGTTTAGGTTTGAGGCAAACACACCACTGTGCTCCCATGTAACTGCTAGCTAATAACACATATGCAGCCTGGAAACGAGAATTTTCCTGTCAAGTCAGCCCTTCCTAGAGCTGAACCTTGGACTACATCCTCACTCAATTCTCCCATCGTTTCGATTAAAAAAGAAGGCTTCAAAATAGCAAGGGAAAACAGGCACGATCTGAAAGCCAGAATCTTTACACATCAGAAACCTTCCTATATTAAACTCTCTTCACTAATCCTTTTTCAGAAGATAACACAGGGCATATCAGCAGAGTTATATGAACAACTTGTACTTGTTCGTTTATTAGGCAAAACTATGAAGGATTATCAAATAATTCACACTACACTACACTCAGGCAGTTTAGTGAACTAAGTACATCTGTGATGCACTTGTCCAGGTTTTCCATCATGTCTAAATTGAATCATTCAGTAAATCTCCTCTTATAGTCATCCAGAATCAATGAATTTTTACCTACAGATGATGTCTCCCCCTTTGTAACAAAACTGAACGGTTAGTTGGGCCTACCCAGACTTCTAGAGGACCTTGTACTCCTCTGTGCCTTTTGGCTGAATGAGGATATTTCAAACAGATGTGTTGTTAGATAGAGAAGTGGATGCGAAGAGTCGAGGTTCATACTATTCCTCCCCTCCCCTCCCTGCACACCACAGCTGAGTCAGTGGAAACACCCGCTTCTTTACCACCACGGATGCTAGCTCAGCACCCAGAGGAAAGCAAGCTCTCTCCCCTTCCCTGTGTGCCCATCCAGTCAGACCTGGAGGCTGGGAAACCCTTCCAGACTCCCAGTAGTGGGTGTGCAGCTGACTGAACTCAGTGGGAGCTTCCCATGCATGTTATGTGAACAGTCTCTTCATGTTCTTAGGCGGGTGAAAGAAATGTTTTGAGGAACAGGTAGACAGCGCATGCAGAGTCCATGCAGGTTCCCCACAAGCGTGGTGAAGGATGGCATCAGGGAGGTCCCTATGGTTCTTTGATCCTTTTTACCTCACACTGAAAGAGCAATTTTGTCCTTAAGGACCATGTCCCTAGACAAAACTGCCTGGTCTTTGAAAGCCTGTAAGGACTGGGTATAATCTTACCAATAGTTGTAAGTGGAAACTCTACAGTGTCAAGGGCCATTCCTGGCCACCTCCTCTTTCTCCTTACTTGTCAGTGCAAGAACCTTCCCTTTTGTGACTGATGATTTGAAGAATAAACTTCCTGCCATCTCACTTCAACAGAACCCATCCTTTCTCCCTTCCTCCCATTTTCTTTCTATTTTTCTCTGATATGCTCTATTTTGTCATTTTTGCTGTGTTATTTCACTTATAAAAATCCATGGGAGTGGAAAAATGTTTTAAGACAAAGCTTCTATTTTCCTTTGTCTGACACTTATGAAGGAGGGTCTATCTTCCCTATTGTGGTTTATTTATTGCCTTTGCAGAAAATACATAGTTTCAGACTTAATCTTCACAAGCCATGTCTCTCCTTCCTTCTAGGACTCTATGGCTTTCTATTTGAGAAACACAAGGAGGCTGCCTTTGCCAATTATCGTCTCTGGGAATCATTTGGATTTGTCATTGCCTTTGGTTATAGCACCAAATTGCAAGTCTACATCAAACTGTACATTTTATTGTGTGTGCTTGTTTTGTCTATGGTGATGTACGGAGCAGTTGAATACCTTGAAGCTAAGAGCTCCCCTGGGACCCCTACTGCTACAAAGAAGGAAAATGTAGGACCCCTCACTGAGGAAACAGACATGTAATCCAACAGGGTCAGAGTGATGGAGGCAAACCAAACTGGCCAGCTCCTACCGGCATGTATCCAAGGTTGTTCCAACATGTACTGTCTCCAGAAAGGGGGTAAAGGAACAGATTTCAAGGCCAGTATAATGCAAATGTCTTAGCAATAAAAATGTCTTTTTTTTACTCAGTTTTATAAGTAAAGATTATCTGACTTCACCCTTTCATACAGATGACGAAGTAAATGTTTTCCTTTTTTTGAATTAATAAAGTCTTAATAAATGTAAACAAGACTCTTAAAGTCCTCACGTTTGTATCTGTGGATCAGACCTAGTACCATAGCTTTACAATCAGACCTGAAAAGCTCACATGAGAAATCAGAAGATGAGAGCAGCTAGGGTTGCTCACCTGATTGCAGACAACACACATCATGTCATGGAACCATTAATGATAAAGATTTATATTGTTCTTATCCTGCATTCTTTTACACTTTATAACATCAGGTTATAAACTGGCTATATCTACAGTTCATATCTGACCACCACAAAATCCGCTAACTGCTGAGTTCACCAACCTGTCTTAGGTCAGCAGAAATCTGTGTTTCTGCCCATGTCATCCCTCTGTCCCAGCACTCTTTCCCTTTTGGTTTTCCTGCTCCTAGTTTATCCCTCACCACTTACAGCAGCTTTCTCCCAAAACAGATGCCTTCTGCATGACCAAATCCTTCAATCATGATGAACTTTCCCCACTTTCCCATCCACAGAAAGAGCTCTTTTCAAGGTACGCAGCCAGGGCATGTTACTTGGGGAACCCAGCCATGCAGAGGATGCAGATAATACTGCGAGTCATAGAGTGAGAAGGAGAAAAGGAGGATGGGCCTGTGCTGTAAGATCTCCTTGAGACCTATATGCACCTAGCAGTAGCTCAAATGAGGACTTCCCTCATCTCATTTCAACTTCTTTTTAGTTTTACACATACTATATTTTTTCCAGATTTGGATTTTTGTGGTTTTACTGCAAGGAAAACAGTGCTACAGTGCAGTTACTGGGCAGTGTCCCTACATCTTGATGAGAAAGCACTGTACAGATATCATGATCATTACTGGTAATGACACTGTGATCAGATCCTCTGTGTGAGGCAGACAGCGTAAAAGAAATTGAAGACAAATGCTGTTCATCTCCAAGATTAGTGCAGCCGCTAGAAATAAACTACATGGCTAGTTAAATTGCTGCATGCCATGGAGCTAACATTTGAAACTACTTCTTCTCAGTTATTAACCATAACAGGAGGATGAGGCACCATATGGTGTGACAACATGATAGAAATCAATAATACAATTCATGTGGAAAAAAATTCCCAAATTCTTAGGGCCTTTAAATAACAGTACCTTTCATGCTACTTTACTCTCTCTAATATTTCTTGTT
Source organism: Scopus umbretta (assembly GCA_013400535.1). Lineage (NCBI taxonomy): Eukaryota > Metazoa > Chordata > Aves > Pelecaniformes > Scopidae > Scopus > Scopus umbretta. The sequence goes on from VZTL01025910.1 coordinate 60,124, forward strand.
CCCAAGCACCTAGACTCCCTCCAGACTTCACCTGTATTGCTTCATGGCTTTTTGTATAAGATTCTTTTCCAGGTCTCATACAATTAAGTAGAGTTCATTATGTCCTGCAGAAAAGAAGGCGACAGGTGGACTCCCTCACAGATCCACCTTTCTCTTGTGCCTTTGCCCTGTCAGCTCAAAGGCGTGCTGTTAATCTCTTTGTTCGAAATACAAGTGGCAAAACTATTGTGGCTGCAGGATCCTGATGGCCTCCCAGATGTCCAGAGATTACAGATGGATTCGCTAGGCTGCTGCTGATTCTCACCCTGCCCTGCTTCCATCTGATACAGAAACCTGATTTCACCTCAATAACAGAGAGTGAAACACACTTCCAAATCCTCCTCTGTCTTCCCAAGCAACCCCTATGCGTGCTGAGGTCCTGCCTTTCTGGAGATGGCTGAACACCTGCCTGCCGATGGGCAGTAGTGAATGAATTCCTTATTTTGCCTCATTTGCACGTGCAGTTTTGTTTCACGTATTAAGCTGTCTTTATCTTAACCCATGAGTTTTCCCACTTTTGCTCTTCTGATTCTCTCCCCCATCCTGTTGGCGGGGTGAGTGAGGGAGCAACTAGGTGGGTGCTTTGTCAGTAGCCAGGGTCAGCCCAGCACACGTCCTTAATTGTTTGTACTCTGCATGCCCAGAATTTGTCTGCAGTAAAATTCAGCACTGGCATCTCAGCAAATGGCTCCTCACTCCACAGATTCCAGCTGAAACCTTGAGAAGCTACCAAGGGGCAAGAAAAAGGTACTCCCACCTTGGAGAGAACCTCAGTGTCAGCATGGGAGACAGGAACTGGTGGCCTATGGTTTGGGGAGCTGTTTTCCACCCTTGATTTTGTCACAGAACTTTACTGTAGTCATTTCCCCAATCGTAAAATAAGGGGAAAAACAACTCTTCCATCCCACTGGTAGCATGAGGAAAAACTCTGTTACCTTGGCAATGAAAGCCACAGCAACACGATGCAGTGAACATGCTTGCTCCTGGGACAGGGTGAGGATAAAGGCCCCATCTGTCTTGGACATGATCCAAACAGAAATTGCCCTTTAGGGATATCATTATGCACGGACAGTACACAGTTATAAAATGTATGTGGTTTTGTTTCCTATAAAGGCAATAGGGATTTTGCTGCGTAGTATGTTAAAAAAACTTCAGGCAGAAGTTCAGCAAGGAACACCTCTTCACTGAAATGCAAGAAACAAAATGATGGTTGAGGTTGCTTGCCCTTTCACAGCCAAGGAAGTCTCCAACAAGCCCTGCATCAGTCTAGCAGGCAGCAAGCGGCATAGGTCTGTCTGTGCTGAGGCTTCAACCAGCAGCAGAGTGCAGGCAGACTCACCCTTCTTCACCCCATGTTTCACTACCACACAACCTCTGATCTCACCCACAGTAACAACAGCGTTCATCCTGCAATGAAACAATAGCTTTTATCAGTCTGACTCTGACTGTGTAAGGTTAATGAGAGCAGCTGTAGCCATTTCAATGGACACTAGCTTTGGGGTTTGAAGCTGTCGCCAGATGAATCCCTCACCCGTCATGTGCCTGAAACCTTCAAGAGCTCTAGACCTGGCAACGGGTAATACACCTGCTAATGTTCATCTACTGAATGCCCTGTGTTCGCTGGTATCCTCAGTCCCAAACTGTGGTTCCCTAGAGGTATAGGAGGAGAGTCAGGCCTTCATGCAGGAGAACCGTGAGTAAGGAGGTAATGAGGACACCGAGTGAGGGGCCACCTATGCCAGACAGGCGGGGAGGCCCTGAGAAACGACGGCTGAGCCATTTCTTTCAGAGACTTCAGGGGCCGAGGCTGGGTCACACACCAATCTCTGTTGAGGACGTAGACATTGGGAAGCCCATGGGTTATGGCATTCATCTGCAACATAAGATAGTAATGTTCAAGTAATTAATGTTGATGCATTAAGTACTTGCTTTCATGAGGCACATAATGTCATGGTGTCTTATGGCACAGGCCAAAGGTCCAAGCAGTGGAGGGCCTCAGATGCACGCACAGGAGGTGGGAGACGTGCAGGGGCTCAACCGGCACCTGCGGCTCCGAGGACACCCGCGCCTCTGCCTGTGCGTGGCCCCATGGAGCAGGATCCCTCCACGAGGCCTGTAGGGACCAAGGTCCACCCCAGGCAGGTGGCCGGGCTGAGCCGGCGTGTCCCGACCCTCGAGGGAGAAGAGGGCACCATGAGCGAGGGCAGCGGGTAAGGAGCAAGGCAGGAGAAGGGGGGGCAGCGGGTGACGGGGTTTTTCTCCCTTCCGGGCGCCCTGGGTGGGCGCCTTCCCCGGCCGCCTCGGGTAACAACGCTGTGGAGGGGTAAAACAACAGCCGCAGGCCCTGCGAGGGAAGGGCCGGGGCGNCCCAGCATAACCAGCGACCACGGCTGTACGCGCCAATACTTCGGCTAATACGAGGGCGACGTGCGCCAGTTCAGCCTCGCTCCTGTGCCTCCAGGGAGGTTGGTTTGACGCCGGTAGCCGTACCTCACCGCGGACCGACTGCGTGCCATCGGGGCGCCGGAGGGGACGGGGGACGGGGTTTTGACGGAGAGGGCCCCTGTGGGTGAGCGGCCCTGTGCAGCCCAACGCCAGTCCTCGGCAAGAGTCGCGGGAGGAAGCTGTGTAGCCTGGGACGGGGGGGGGTGAACCCGGGCGGTGTACCAGACAGAAACCCTCGCCTCCAGAAGTAATTAAAACGGTTATTTCCAAAATTAAATCCCAAGGCTGGCAGCTTCCAGACCCATGTTATGATCTGTCACCCTGAGGAGTTAAAGACTTGATAGGAAAGACTGCTGGTCAGCCTGCTGGGTTTAATTACACAGAGTCATTCCGCGTTAACTCAGCGAACGCACACGTTTAATGCCTAACGGTTAAGGACCGTATTTCCTCCCATAGGTGTAAAACCGAGCAACAGGAACGCATGAACTGCCGGAAGCAGCCGTGGCCGGCACGACGCCCGAGCTCGGGTGAGCGCTTCCCCAGGGCCGCCGGCGTGGGCTCTGCCGCCGCTGCGTCGCCACCAACTGCGCGGCCCCCGGAGCCGTGAGGGCACAGGTGACGGCGTCCTGCTCTCCTCAGGGGGAAGGTCTCTGCTTCTGGGTGCCAGTTGGCATCAGTGGTGGGTAGGTGTTAAACGTGAGCGTGGTCGGAGACATCCGTAGCATTTTTTGTATTGTAAAAGAATGCCTGCAAACATGCGAGTGGGTTTCCAAGTTATTAAGGAATGGGCTGAGCACAGAGCCCTCTGGGAATGCAGGCTGATGAAGAGATGGGCGTTCATCTGGGCACACGTTTATACAGAGTAAAGTGAGTGAAATTTGCGTTCATTTAGACCAATTCCTTATCCTAGCATTACTGTTTCATAATTGCACTTCAAGAGCTTCTGCTTATTTGATATAACTTCCTTAAAAGCAGGTGGGTGTTCTTTGTTAGTTAAAATGTTTTATTTTCGTTACACTTAATTACCAGGGTATTTGAAGCTGACATTTGTTATATCTAGGCTTGGTGAGCCAGTTTCCTGTAAACTACTCCCTGAATGCCAGAGGTATGAAAGATGTTGCATTAATACAAGCTGACATGAACAAACCACCAAAGGCGGCTTCCTTGTTCAGACATTACTAACAGTTTAATTTATGATTACCTAGTGGAGACCATGATGGCACAGTTTACCATGCACTGGAATCACGTACAACAGTGCCTTTTGCTGAAACACTGCTAGTAGCAATGTCGAGCAGTGCAGAAAAGACAAAGCTAACTGCAGTCGATAAGGTGCCTCATCCAAATGCTTAGCTTGGCTACTTTCAACTGCATCTTTTTTTTTTTTCATAATTTATTAATTTGTGCCCAAGGATTTGAGCCAACTACTATAAAACTTGGTTAGTTTTCTGTATTTTTTTTTTCATTTTGTCATATGACATAGTGCTGTTTAGTAAGCAGACAGGAAAGAGAACTCCCAGGAAAGAAAGTGGAAGCAAAGATAACACGTTTCCTGGGACCACCACGTCAGGTTTGTGTGCAAGTTCAGCAGCAGGCCCCCAGCTTCCTAGGGTCTGAAAAGAAGCACTGACTGCAAGAGACCCAGCAAGACTGCTTTCCCCTTAGTGGTATTTTATGCAAGTCCTATTACATCATGACCGCACTTCAGTACCTACTTAGAATGTTTCTCTCTTGTTCCCTAGAGACCCCTAACTCAAGGAAAGCTCTCACTAAGGAGAATTCAACCGCAGTCTGTGGAGGGAGGGAATAATCTCTGATCTCTATGGGGATTCAGAGAAATAATCCCCGTGCAGTTTAGATCTTGCTCCCTTCCAACATAGGCTTAAACCTGAGATGGAAGGGTACTGCAAGTCTGACTGTAAAACATCGCTGTATACAGTGATATCACAGTATACATCACAGTATACAGTAATATATATATTAATATTGAAATATAGAATTACATATTACTTTGGAATATAGAAAGTCATTATATACAGAAATTAGAATTTTGGCCACAATATCAGCCCATTAATGAGGTGTAAGGTCCTCTTCCAACAGGAGCCTCATTCCTCACATCCTGGACCAAAGCTTGCTTCAAATCCTTTCATTTTTAGGCAATGATTCCCTCACTACAAGATATAAGATGATCCAAGGTTAATTTTAATGTACACACTACAGTCCTATGGTAAAGTAGCCATATACTTCTAACACCGCTGCCCTGCTTCCCAGCCTCGCTGAAATGCCTCCTGGACCCTTCCCTAAAACTCTCTTCCCATCAAGCCCCTGTGGAGACTCTCCTGGCTTTGCTCTCTGCATTGTAACGCACTTGCTATAGACTCCACAGCGTTGCTTGTAGAAGAGTTCTGTGGCTGCTTTGTGGTTACCCCTCAGAGCCTGTTAGCAGCAGCAGAATGCATCGGACAGCCAAGGCTATCCAATTATGTCCAATTATACAAGAGAGTCACCAAATGTCAAGAGTGGAGAGAGAAAGATGATTTTTTCATCCTGCAAGAATTTTTGAACTGTTTATCACATTCAAATAAAATAATGAGAATCTTAAACTGTTTTGTGACTTGCAAAACTTTTGAATTATGTTAATTTACATTTTGATAATGGTAAAGCATTTCATTTCACATTTGGACTTTTAGTTTTAAAAGTAAATGAGCATGTTGAAAAAAAGTCTTTCTGAACCATTGTCTTTTAAAAAATGGAAATAAGATATTCTGACAATTTCAAAACAAGAGAATTCAAATGAAATAAAAAAGCTGGCAAAAGATTACCTTTTTTCTCTTGAAAAAAGCTTTCCATTTCAACAAATTGTAATTTTTCCACAGAAGCAGCACCCCGGCCCACTCAGCCGCACACTGCATTGAGTACTTCCAGGTGTGACATGTTCCCTTGGTTTCTGTAGTTGTTTGGAAGGCAGAGGCTACTCATTCTGGAATCTAAAGCTCAAGCAAAAAGAAACAGGAAGAATGTCACTCTGGTAATAGGATGTGAAGGAGTCTTGTCTAGCGTATGTCACACCCACTTTGTTGTTCTTTTGCTTGCTACTTTCTGAGAGGAGGTGGAAGTTGGTACGTTAATGCTGTGTCAGAATGATCCTGAGCGCAAACAATATTCTCTCGTCCAAGACACTTTGTTCCAAACACGGAGTCTTATCCTCAGGGAGCAACTCTGTAGGTATTCAGGAAGTTAAAACAGAGAGAAAGAGCGACACTCTCAAATCTATAGGTTCATAGGACTTTTTGCTGCCTAGGCCACCAGCCAGTAGGACAGGTGTTAAAACTTTTGAGTCTTGTATATTTTGAACTAGCTGGGGAGGGAAGAGCACACTTCATAAACTGTTTAGATGATACTAGTTGGACTAGATGATCTCAG
>VZTL01025912.1:0-14164 GCA_013400535.1 Scopus umbretta
TAAAAACTAGATGTCTTTTTTTCTGTGTGTTAAAACCAAAACCATACATGATACAAGTCTTTGTATAGGCTAGCTGTCGTTCATTCCTGGCTTTTGATTGAGACCAGATGTGATGTCTGTTCACCACTGTAGGGTGACAAGGGTCCAAGGCGACTTATTTCTAGCCTTTTCTTGGGTAACTTTAGAAATAGTGACCTTCAATCCCTGCCTGTCAGCCAAAAGAGTAGAACAGGACTGTGTTCGAATACAGTGATTTTGCTTTGAAAGCCGTACACTTTTGTCTCTGTCGAAGTCTAAGTCTCCAAGGATCTGTGGATCTTGAGCCCTGCTGATAAAAGGAATGGAACTGGCCATTTATTATTTCAGCTAATAAAAGAGGATATTGTGCATTAGCTTTTTCACATTCCAAGGCACTAGCAACAGAATGAAGGTTAAAGGCGTCTGATATTCACAATTAAAGAATGGAGCCTTTGTTTTTAGCACAGTGTGCAGCTGAGACAGAAGGAATAGGCCAGGAAATGAAAACCAGGTGGCTTGGGTTTGAATTTTTAAGACCAAAGAAATGACCTTCAAAAAGGCTATTTCCTCATTTAATAAAAGTAAGTTAAATACATACAAAATGATTTAATTATTCTCTACATTGGTTTGCAGATGTTTCTGAACAAGTATCTTCTATTTCCACAGAACAAACACGATGATGAACAGACTCGTCTTAAAAACCCTGCTGAGATACAGCTGAAGATTCCTGTAACACTAGATTCTTAGATAATTTTGACAAGATTGGAAAGTACCTAATACCCAGTGAGGACAGGCAGAAATTTTTGTCTCGCTGCAATATATATTAGATACTCAGCTGCATACAAATACTACTGTTAGTATTGCAGTAATAATACATGATACTACCAATCTTGTCAGTACTTTAAAAAAAAAAAACAAAACACCCTGACATTTAAAAAAAAAAAAAAAAAAACCCCAGAAAACATTTAAAAAAAAAAAAAAAAAAAAAGCAAAACCAAGGGCATAATTGTTTCTTATTCCTTCCTGTTTATTATGACACTTACTGTAAAAGATGTAACCATGGTAACTTAAACTTAGCCTAAGGCATCTGTAAAATAAAATGACGAGTTATCGTTTAACGCAATTACAATTTTTTTCAGGCACGGCTTTCATTTAAAGCTTAGAAAACTAGAGGCAACACACTTTGCAAATCGGCTTGGGTTTGTTCTCTTGGAAATGGTGAACACGACCTCATAGTGACAAGCTGTAGGGTTATTTTGTTACCCACACAGCAGAACAATTGTAACTGCCATTAGAGCTCCAGGAAACTCTGTAGTGCAGCTGCTGCCTCCTGCAGCGGCAGGCTCTATCATAGGCGTTGCTCTTTGCCCAGGTGATGCTAGGGAAGCGCACTGGACCGCAGGTCTAAAGCTATTTCTACAGCTGACTGGGGTCTGCAGCATAGGCCCTATTGCTGCATGCTTTTCTGTGGCAAGAGATTCATTCACATGTTGTGATTTCAGAAGCACTCTCAGGTGGTTGTTGAGAACCTTCTGTTGTGGCACTCTCCTCCTAGACACTGGGCTTCCTGCTTACTATCTAAATTAAGGCTAGAGGTGCTTGTTGGTATGGGTGTTTCTGCCTGTGTGAACTAGCACGTTGTTAAACATGTTCTACAACTTGTTGGTGTTAAGACAAAGTGTAGTTTTTTTCAAGTAGTCGATTCGAAGCCTGGTCTATCTTAATTAGGTAGCATATTTCCAAGAATAGTTTTTCTTTTCTGCGCTTACACTGTGCTGCAGGATGTTGTTTGAAGTTTTCTGCCACCTGCACACAGAGTATGAATCAGGCCCAGGACAGCAGCTGAGCAAGATTCATACAAGAAACTCAACCTTACTTTTCCTAAGCTCTTTGCTGCCTAATCTGATATTCTACTGAAGATGCAAATGGGCTTCTTCACTCGCTAAGTTTAATGAACAAGTCCATCTTTGTCCAAAATGCTTCCCTGCTAGTCAACGCCACCCTATATTTTTCTGGTTTTGTTGTTTTGTGTGTAAGATTTTAGTGGAACGTTCCTGCAGAGTTGACAGGAACAAAGACGTTGAATTACCAAGTGCTGTCATATGCGTATCATTTGCTCAGTATTTGTAGGAAGTTACAATTAGTAATTGCATTAGCTTTCGCATGGCTTATATATTAAGATCTTTCTCTGAATCACTGTCTGAAGATGGGAGAATAACTTTCCAGTATTAATATACATACTTTCCAGTTACTTGCCCATGTGCAAGTAAAAGATGCGTATATGTTCCTGGGTGCAGCTTGCTTTTTCTCTGAAAGAAGGTTGCAGCGAGGTGGGTGTCAGTCTCTTCTCCCAAGTAACTAGCGACAGGATGAGAGGAAATGGCCTCAAGTTGTGCCTGGGGAGGTTTAGGTTGGATATTAGGAAAAATTGCTTCACAGAAAGGGTTGTCAAGCACTGGAACAGGCTGCCCAGGGAAGTGGTTGAGTCACCATCCCTGGAGGTATTTAAAAGACGTGTAGATGTGCTGCTTGGGGTTTAGCAGTGGTCTCGGTAGTGTTAGGTTAATGGTTGGACTTGATGATTTCAAGGATCTTTTCCAACCAAAACCATTCTATGATTCTGTGATTCTTATGGCCAGTTACAGTTTCTTTCTATACTACTTTGTGTTGAGGTAGCTCTAGCGCGTTTCAGTCATTGGAGACAGGCCGGCAGTACAGACTTTTAGGAGTTATTACATTTTCATACGTAGGTTATTCTCTTGGTGTTAGAAATGCAAATCTGCTGTTTGTGACAGCTTGTCAGCTGCCAGCTCTACATCTTTCATGCTGATGTAATGCCACGTACCGCAGTCGTCTGCCCTTCAAAAACCTTATTTTTCATGTAGTAGAGGATATGCAGTGATTTTAAAAAAAGAAAAAAGAAAAAAAACCCCAAAACAAACAAACAAAAAAACCCACCAACACCACAGACAAAATCCAACCACCACCACATTTGCATTTTAGCTTGTATCACTAGTTGCTTGGACTGCATGCGTGTTGATTGGGTTATTTTTAATCGCTTTCCAGGCGAGGCTTATAAAGCTTTCTCCGATGTCAGAGAAGAGGCCTCTAGTAAGGGTCTTTGCCGGCACTGCTGTGAGGGATGCCTGTGATATAGATACTGCCATTTGGGAGATGTTTTGAGACTTCCTGTGCAGTTCAGCTATCAAAGAACTTCCTGACACATCTGTTAAAGGTTTTACCTCTGCTCTTGCTTCCTTTGGATTTCTTGGGGCCTCCTTGTTACCTACCTCTATAGAGTTTTGCTGCATGGATTGTAATCTTTCCCCCCAAAGGAATTAACGTGCATCTGATTCTAATACTTCTGTTATCATTGCTTGCAAATCATCTCTCTGTAAACACATGCAGGCCTCTTATTTATTCTCCCCCATTTCAGGAATTTTTTTATTTCCATTGATAAATAAAAGTTGCAACCCTCAACTCCACTCGATTCCTCTCTTTACACCCCAATTGTTGAGCAATTATTTTTAATTTTTTATTTCAAACATGTTTAATCTGTTCAGTTTTTATGTTGTTTTACTCATATGGTTTTCCTCTTTAACTGGATCATTTGCTTGTTATATCACATCCATTTTATACGGCTTAAAGCAAAAACAAAACTCCAGGTATCCTAATCAAGCTGGTAGTCCTGGACTTTGGCTAAAGTACACACTACAACTATGTTTAGCTCAAGTGCTTTCTTGTTTACCCCAGAATATATTTCCTGAGGATGGAGAGTTAAGGTCTGGGTCCTTGGTCCAGTGTTATGTAGAATAAGGGTCTTAACAAACGACCAGCTTTGCTTTGCTGTTTTACTTTAGGGTTCAAATGTGGAACTGTCTAGCACACCTTGTGTGTTGTCTTGTCAAAAGTTTGATTTACATGCTTGAAATTGGGCAAGTGTTGGGTGTAAAGAAGGAGCAGTGCATAGTGATTAAAGCATAGTAGTGGATACTGGGACTTCCTGTTCTGCCAAAGGTTTTGTTCAGTGATTCCATGGCTAAACTTTTCAGGAGAACAGAAATTGTGACACTTAGTGTCAGTTCATGGAAACCAGGCTGAGGGAAGTCAAATGGATCTTACAATATATTAGAGGATAGTTGTTACCTTCTTCCATCTTCCAAGAGGTAGTGTCAGAATAGAAGAGGCATTGGTCCCAGATAGAGGAGGAAAATGTATTTGGCATGCAAATAATTAATTTTATCTGCTGTTCTCTTGCACTGGATCTGTGTGTACTTTGTAGTTACTTTGTGAAGTTCTCCGTTTCATTTTAACTACTGTATATCCCTGAAAGTTGCCATTTTTAACCCCAGTTTCTACAAGGGTGTATCTTTTGGAAGAAGGTATTTATACTGGGGAAACAATGGGCTTGATGCTAGTTTTGGGGCCAGCAGGAATGAGTGCCTCTGCGGAGACCAGAAGATGTATGTCTGCAAATCACGATTGAGCTGGTAAATCCACTCCAAATCCTGGGAGAGTTGCTTGAGGCCACCCAGCTGCCTGAGCTCAAGCACCTGGGCTGCGTGCAGCGAGGGAGTGCTGTGCCAGCAATGCTTGCAATACCTTCCTCTTCCTTCTTCCACTGATACTGAAGTGGATCGATTTGTTTTATTCTCTCTCATATTCAAGCAGTCTAAGAATATTGCGATTTAGTAGCTGTTGAAAATTTAAACATTTACTTGCATCTGGGGTAAATTATTGCAGGGCACGTTTAAAGCATGGATTCTCCCCAGCAGTCTGCCCACAGGAAGACATCCGAGAGCGCAGCGGGTGCTATTTAATATGGCAGAACAATGCTTTCCACCCTCCAAGAGGCAGGTTCCCGTCCCTTTCCAGGACTTGGCTGTGTTTCATTGCTGTGATAAGAATGCTTCTTCGTGTTTCTTTTTTCATATCGGCTAAACTGAGTTGCTGGAGTGAACTCAGGCCATCTGTCCTGATGCTGGAAAGGAAGAGTACAGCCTGCTGTCAGCTCTCTTAAGCCACTAGCAGATCAGCAGTGTGACATGGAGGACTTAGTAAGGAGTCTCACGCTGAATTGCAGACCATCGTGATTAAAACCAGTCTGCCCTACTTGGCGTACTGGTTCAAGATGTTGCTGTTTAGTGGGGAGCATTCTAGTAATACAGGCATAGCTTTTCCTGCCTCCCTGACTGCGTCCTCCTCCCCACTTCCACGTAAGTGGGTATGAATCCATAACATACTGTGTGGAAAATTACAGTTTCCTGCACAGTCAACACAGAAAGTCACGGAATTGCTGAAATACTGTGCTGAAACATGTTGTTTCCTGCACTAAAGGAACTGCAAAACCTGCCAGGAAGTGCTGTGTGATAGGGGTGTGATTTGTAACGTTATTTATTGTAAGTACTAGTTACTTCTGCTGTGGCTGGACAGCAGGGTTAAGATGTTAATGCATTATGAAATCATTAGTACTAGTATACAAGCACAGATTTGTTTTTAGTGTGAAGTAAATGACCAAAAAAGATATATCCTGATACATTCACACAGTTTTGTTTTGAGAGATAAAGGAATGGGCTCTAACCTTGCCATTCCCCAAAGATGTAGGTTTGACTTTTTTGAACTCCCAACATTCATCTCCCATACCTGAACACTGGCTCCTTCATGGTGCTATTTTTCTACCAGCAAGGTGGTTTTTTAGTCTCGCTGTGCTCTGGGATTTAGGGAGTTAGAGGGGAATAAGGCAGCTGTACCATAAGCTTAGAAGCTCATTTCTGACCCGCTTTATTCTCGTAGCTGTATCTGTGATTATGTCTGGAGATGTTAATAGTGACATTATCTGGAGCACAGCCATTGAGCCAATCTTCTGATCTTGCAAGAGGATCAGGGAAGACACCTGCACTCATGCAGAATCTTACAGATGTCCTTGAGGCATCACGCAAGTGCAGGGCCCATCTGTGTGGGCTGAATCCATGGATTTTTATCTTGGGACCAGGCACGTGTGCGGAGCATTATTTATTCCACCCTTTGCTGAATCTAAATATTGTGCAAATGTTTAAGAATATACAATGCCAAAAGAACCTCAGTTATTGTGTTCTGCATACATAAAGGGTACTTCACTTATTTTTTAAAAATGTATAGCAGATGTTCACATTGCATGAGCTTTAAAAGGCTTCTACAGTGAAAGACAAATCCATTTAAAAGGGATTTGAATAGACTGCAACAGAATTACTCAATCTTGGAGTCATGACTTTCCTCTCGGATACCTTGTTCCAACTCACATAAGTAGCAGACGGGCTCCTCATTTCTTAGAGAGAAAGTAGGATTTAGTTGGAAACACTTCATATTTTAGTCTGATGTTTTTCATTTGTTTACTGAAGACTTTCAGCAGTTCGTACCCACAGAGGCTGAGTTGTGGTAAACCTGCAAGATGAACTGATGTTGGTGCTGCCTTTGTAAGTCAGAGCAAGGTCATGTGCTATCCAAAAATCCAGTACAAATAAAACCGGTCAACCACAGGATCTTCCTATTCATGGCACTTTCTGCGTGGGCTTCACCAGTGTCAGTACCTCCTGTGGACTTTCCTGGGATGTATTGTGCTGGCCGTAAGGCAGGTCATTATAATTTCACTAACTCCATTGCAGTTAAGGACGGATTCCTGCCTCTCTACCTGTTTCTCTCTGGTCACTATAGGGCTTTAAGAGACACTCCTGATCTAAAGAAATTTTTTTTTTTCCCCTCCCAGGAACACAGTGAGCCCCTTCAGAACAATCAGTTGTTTATTCTGATGAACATATGTAATTATTAAAAACAAAACAACCTCATGGAGAGATAGAACTTCCATCAAAATCTTACAAAATTCTCCTTCCATTACCTTCTTTGGAAATGAAAAGGGGTTGGGGTAGAGAATCCCTTGTTTTCTTTTTCTTTGGAAACATCCTTATTTGGCATCTGTAAAGCATTTACATTCTCTAGTTCTGGATCAAAGTCCTTTCATGGCTCATGTTACTTATTTCCTTCTTTAACTGAAGCACAGAAAGAAAAATGGGTTTTTCCTCCCTCAGGCTTACAGCGTAAACCATTGTAAAAAGTCAAATCCCAGTTTTTAGCAAGGAAGTAATGAGAATGAGGAATAAAACATCTCAAAATGTATAATCTGAGGAATCACCACCACCCACTTCAGAATGAATGCTGTCAGTTAATGCAAGCATCTATGGCAATTATGAAACATGTAATATTTGGTAAAACTAAGCTAACTGTGCTGCTGGATTTCCTTCATTCCTCATATTCCAAAGGTTTATGCTCTTCAGGGGAGGAACTTTGTCCTCTCCAGCCTGTGTGGCTAGTACAGTTGGCCAAGTATCGGGATACAAACTGCAGTTGGACCAGGCACTAGAAATGTTAGAAGCAAAACACTGTTTTCTTTTATTGCATGAGTGGCAGGATGAAATTTGGGGTTGGCGGAATTATTTTCTGACGGAAGAACAAGAAACTCCTGTGAGTCAGGAGAAAACAAGAACACATGATCTTGTTTTAAATTTGCAGGAGAGAGTAGATAGTTTTTTTTCTGAATGCAGAACAAACTCTTTCCAAGTTTGCCCCTCCCATTGAATCTGTGCCCCAAAGAGGCTGGTGTTTCTGCTTGTTTTGAGAGCTGTGCTGGCTATTCCTCTGGCTTTCTGCCTTTTGTAGACGCAGGGAGCTGAGCGCAATCGCCCCCTTTGATTTGCAGACAAGCTTCTAGGCTTTGGCCTGTGACCGTGAATATTGGCTCTCTGCTGTTTCCAAGTATTGCTACAGCAAAAGGGTATATAATATATTGGCTGTTTCCAATTTATCTTCTAGGAAGAATTTGGACGTCTGTCTCTTTTTAGCATGGCCTGTGGTGATTCAGCTAGCTTGAGGTAAGCCAGTACCATAATATATGTACCCATTTTTCCCCCAGCTTTGTTCTCCTGAAAATAAATAATAAATTCTCATCTATATCTTAGTGTATTGAGATATTTTAATTGGTTTACATCACAGATCTTCATTTTGCAAAGTTCTAGTCTAGTGTTCCCTTTTTGTAAGGCAATATATAGTACTGTATAGCATGTTTCATATTTAACCATAAAGCAACATGGACTACAGTCTGTTAGGCTGATTTGTTTCCATTAGCTTTCATCCAGCAGATCTGAACTTAATCCAGACTTCTAGCATTCCTCCAAAAATAATGTTATTGACACCCTCTGTCACATCGTTCTCCCCACGGAGCTCTTGGCCACATAACTTCTGTGATGGAAGGGAAAAAACACCCCTTTGGATTATGAGCTGAACCCTAACGTCAGAGAGAAAACTACCACAGTGCTGCTCCCTCCTTGGTGGTCACTTCATGTTAGTTGCTGTGTGCTTCCACGCCCCTTCTAATTAAATGCAACTTCAGGGATGGGATTTCTTTCTTCATGTGACTTCAGAAATTAAATCCCTTGCTGGCTTTTGGGCGCTGTGAAAAATATAGTTGAGTTTGGAGAAGGGATTTGCTAGCAGAACAGTCCCAAATCTGGGTCTTAGAACTGGTGTTGGACTCATTAGGTCCTGGCAGAGGCTCGGGCGCAGGCCCCTTCTTCCTCTCTGCACCCTGAGAATGGATTGATACGGATTCCTACCTAATTTAGCTTGTGCAATGTTTCTCGCTTCCAAGATTGCAACCTTGGACAACCAACCTGGTTGTTTCTGTCAAAAATTATTCTGTTTCGGCTGATAGGTTTCAATATTGCTGGCATGCATCCATCAGTGTCCTCTCAGCTGTACCTAGTACCAGACAGGAGTGAACGCTATGCAAGTACGGAGAAGCGAAAAGACCAAAGACATGAAATCGTCTTCTACTAAAATAATAATGATGTCCTGATGCAACTGAGATTAAAATTTGGTATTTTACGTTAGTGCAACAGTTCAATTAATTTGATCTTGAGGATGAAAGTGAAAAAAAAAAACCAAACTTCAAAGCTAGAGATTACAAATAGCTACTTGCAGTAGGTTATTTAGGTGAAGTGAGTGTATAAAGAGAGGTTGGTGTAGTGTCCATTTGAACTATCAATGATATCTTTCTAATGAGTATGACTTACTAAATAACTACAACTTGTACAATTACCTGATGTTGCACTCGGAGGGGTACACGGGGTGTTTCAGTGTAACAGGAATCCTACCCCCTGGAGACCCTTTGCTGAATTCTTTAAAGGTCAGGCATGCTTCAAAATATAAGTCAGTGGAAAATTAGGATTTAGATTTAAAAAGACTAATTCAAAGCTGGTGAATCACTTCAGACCATGAGTACTGGAAGATTCTGCTTTTAAAGGCCAAAGCCTGTTGTCCTGAATTGTGGTGGGGAGGGCAGGGTTAGGATTTGAATACTTTAATCTCATGCACTCTTACACTATGCACAAGGAAGCCCTAAAAGTACTTCTCATATGTCTTTTATTTTCTCTCCATGTTTCCCCTAGAAGATTAATGACATGGGACATTTAAGATACTGCATACACCCATAAATGGAATAGGGCTGAGAACAGAAAGTTTAAATACTCAACTTTCCTCTTGCTACCTTGTTTTTGCTCTTTCCCCCCCCCTCCCTCCTAATTTATTTTAATTTTTAAACTCCTGTGCCTTAGCACTGGTTGGTTTACAGTGTCTGTTTTGGTAAAGAGTCCAGACTACACAGCTGGGCCAGCAGCTCTATAGTGTAGTGAAGTGTCCAATGTGTGTGGTGGGTTGTGTGTTGGGGGTGGGAGGGGGGTGTTCTGTTTTTTGTTTGGTTGTTTTCTTTTTTTTTTTTTTCTTGTCTATTGGAAAGCTTCAAGCAGAACCAGGTAACTTCATATTTTCCAGGAAAGGAGGACAGGAGTTAAGATTAAAGACCTCAAACAAACAGGAAAATAACCCAGATCTCTCTTGGCCCTCTTTATGTGATACAAGGCCTCCAAAAGCATAGGCTTTTTTTTCCTCCTTGTCCTGTCCTCACTGCATCATGTGAAACCTTTTCCAAAGCCTGTGGAAATCAACGTGTTTTTCTGCTGACTGACTTGGTTTTTAGATCAAGCCCTGTGCTGTGTGACAAATTGCTGAAAACTTTGCCGCAGTTTCTTGTCAGGGATGGTAAAGTTAGGAATGTCTTTGCACAGTCCACTAAGACATCACTTTAGGAACTGGGGTGAGCCTAATGCTATCGCTGTCAGTGAAATCCTCTTGCAGAGATGCATTTCTAGACTGGTGTGACCAGAAAGGAGTTGCCCCAGCTTAGCCTGTCTAGTTGTCACCTGTCTTAATTCCTCCCCTGTTTTCAATACCTTGTACGAGTTACGTGGACATCTGCCAGAGAGGTGCTAGCTAAGATCAACTGTAGGAACACCTTAACGTATGGGGGAGTGTATATTCCTTTTTTGGTTAACACAGCAGAAGGCTGCAATAGTTATGACTTCAGCTTCAAATTCACAGTTTTCAATTGTATCCTGTGCCTGAGCTTCCCTGTGCATTAACTACATAACTGCAGAAGTACAATCAAAACATATTTGAAAGGAGAAGAGGCCTGTGTCTGGATAAGAGAAGGTGCTGCTAACGTCTCCTCCCCTCTCTGCCCTTACCAGTAGGTTGATTCATTTTGTTTGATTCCCTCACCTTCACATGTAAATATTAAACAAGTAGTTCTAGGAGGAAAAATAACTTAATGAGATAGAAGGAATCTCCCTTGGGGAAAAAAGAATTAAAAAAAATTCCGCCTTGTGAAAATAAACCATACTAAAACAGAAGGGAGAAGACCGAGAGGGCAATGACAGGCCGCCTGAAGCATCTGCTGAGGTGGCAGCCCCTCTCCCACACCCCAAATCACCCTGCGTACTGCAGCAGTGCAGGAGGGGGAGATGGTGACAGCAATAATTAGTTACTGTCCTTGGTGCTTTGCTTGCCCAGTCTCCTGCTGCGGCCTGTTTGCCCTTCTATTTCAAATTCACACAGCTCTGTATGTTTTTGCTTGTTTCCACCACCGCAGTCTCATAATAATGCTTATACATCACTCTAATCTGACTCCTACCGAGTCTGTAACGGGGAAGAAGGCACAGTAGGATGTTTATGCGCTGCTGTTAGAGGATAGGCAACAGGTAGAGACCAGAGGCATGCTAGATACCTGAAGTCATCAGAAATAGTTAGATAACAAATGTATCTTCTGCTATCAGTCCTGTCTTTCATTCACGCTCAACAGTGGCAAATAAGCACTGCTAAGGAATATGCTGACTGTGTTTGCTTCCTCTTTCTTCACGAGGCAGGAGCCAAACACGCATGCATCCAGGAGCAATCGCACCCTCCATCTGTGAGTGATCATCCTGCTTAAATACAGCAGTGGACCTGACTTTGGAGAGCAAAACAGAGCCGAGCCTTCTCCTTGCCTCTGCTGCTCAGCTGTGCAGGCAGAGCAGGAGCAGGGAGGAGGGTGGTGGTGGTGCAGACTTTTGGCTGCCTTGAAGTGACCACATCCTGTTAGGCTGCAGAAACATCAGACTAATGCAGAGATCTGTCTGTCTGAGATGTCGGAGTGCTTGTGGGGATCCAGCAGATAATTTGCAGACACGATTGTATCGCTGCAGGAGGAACAGTGGTGCAGGGAGAACTCCTGACCTTGTTCCTGCGCTTAGTCTGTTCACCCGCTTCCCACCCATGTCCCGGTTCTCTGTAGCATTTAAGTACAGTGCAAATGGATTTATTTCAGCGAGGTTGCTTCCTTTTCCTCTGGTGCAGCTCCCAGATACTGTTTTCCTGATGCCGCATGGGAAGACTAACGCTGAGTCTGTGATGGCAGAGTAATGCTTAGAGCAGCGGCTGGTGGTCTTTACCAGAGATCCTTCGCCAGCTGTGTCGGAGTGCCACACTCACAAGGTCAGAGAATTTCCTTGTACAAGCAGGAAGTCGGGCACCACAAGACCAGGTTGCTCACCCAGGACCATGCAGGAACACTGTGGCACAAGAGAGAATTGATAGTCTTTCAAGTCTTGAGTGAGTGCCCAAACCAGTGTTGCTTGCAATATTACACTACCTGAAAGTGGCATGTGAGATCTCAACAAAGGGCAGATTGTTTATGATGATGGTGAAATTTTGCTGAAGTCACATGCTTAAATCTAAGCATGCCTGGGAGTTTTGCTGAGCCCAAGTGGGTATAAGAACGCTAATTGCTTTCCTGACACACAATCTGAATGAGGAAGTGGCTCATGCACATACGACTGCTAATAGCAAATGGCATTCATCCAGTTTCAGATGGAACTGGAGGAACTTTGGTTTTGCTGGGGACCATAAAAACAAAAAGGAGTAAAAAAAAAAAAAGGCAGAGGCCAGTTATAGTGGGCCAGTATCCTACAGAGCCCTATTGTGTTGTGGCCAGAAGATCAGGAAATCTCAGTATGTGCAACTGCAAAATATTTGGGGCGGTTCTGTTCTTCCTTGCTTTTGGCCAGAAATTGCTTAAGTGCTAAAGTTCAAGGCATCATATTCCTATTTTGCTTTTTAAAATACGTAATGGTGGGGTGTTTGTATTTCATAGAAGAATTCAACTGGATGCACAGAGTCCTCTTAGGATTGGGCATGGGTCGGTAAGGAACACATGTACCAGCCATCCTTAGAGGGTTTGTTTCCACTTCCCTGTCAGAGGCCCAGTGTAGACCTGGGGCTTTTTCCTTTCCAGATACAGCTTTAATCCAATATGACAATATCTGGCAAGCTCAAGCATATTCTCAGTAAGGTTGTTGCACACCTGTTTTGATGATACTTGTTAATGTCTCCGTAAGGAAAGTCAACATAATGCTACAGGTTTGAGAGTTGCAGGTATGATCATTACTTCAAAAAATTAGCTCTGAATACTAATGTCTTTGTGCCTCTTCCTCCCCCAAAAAAACCCAGTAGAGCATACCGCATCATTTCACATGAAAATGTGCTATGAAATTGCTCTTATGTACCAGCCAGAGCTAAGTAGTGGAGTAAAATAGCTCAGAAAAGAGAGCTGATTCTGCATGGTAAGTCAGAAACCTCTAACATAGCTGTTTGTGCTATTTTGTGAACAGGCAGGGAGGACATTGTACTTTCAGAGAAATCTTGGACTCCTTTCCTGTGATGGTAATGATTGTAGCACTGTAAGTAATCTTGGCAGTTTGTGCAAATGACATTTTAAATGGATATTGTAAATATAATTGTAAGGACCTCTCTAAACTGTGTGCTGCCCTGTTAATATGGGATGTGAACACTTTCTGTATGCAAACGCTTTCCGTTGTCCTGCATGTGCCAGGGGGACCTTCCCAAGGAGCGGCATCGTAGATGCTTGGTCCTCCCAGACACCATCCTGTGGGGCCTTGGAAAGAGGAGCGGGCATGAGACTCTGCTTGTTGGGAACAAAAAAACTTCAGGAAAATATTCTAATGCTAGCTTGCATCTAGCCTGGTTATTTTAATCCCACAGAACTGGGCTCCTACTGCATCAGCAGGTTTCCATTCAGCTGGCATACCGTCAGCTTAGCACCCTGACAGGAGATTGTCAGGGGTCCCAACGAAGGTACAAGGGTTTGTAGCAGATACTGAGATTGGATAGTGAGGGGAGTGCAGAGCAAATCTGAAAAATCATTTTCCTTATGTATCCACCAAACTTAACTGCAGGGAAGGTGCTATGGTGAATGCTAAATCCTTGGAAATAGGCCTTTACAATGGAAAATAACAAGCCAGACCTTTCCTTATCATGCTGAAAGTTCCCTCCATTTTCCCCTCTTCCGTTTTTTTGCTTGCTCTCAGCTGGAAGCTAACTTCTGCTTACTTCTGACCTTTGTGTGGTGAGCGTGTGTTTCGACAGAGCCTGGGAGCGGACTGTCAGAGCAGAATTTCTGGATTGACTCAGTGGGACACAGAAAGGCTCCGGTCCACGGTGCACAGCAGCGCTGCCAGCTGCCCTCCTCAGCGCATGGTTTGACACACAGCAAATCTGCTGATGCAGGTGTAGGCTTCTAGGTGTTCTGGCACGATGAAAACCATAAGGGGTGAAGATTTTAAAACAACTGCCTGAGTTCATACATTCTTAACAGGTACTGGATTCTCTCTTGCTGCCTTTTTTTTTTTTTTTTTTTTTTTTTTAAAAAATTATTTTTATTTACACT
>VZTL01025912.1:15647-53168 GCA_013400535.1 Scopus umbretta
GGGCCGGGCGCAGCTCGCCGGCTGCCCGCCGCAGGCACTCGCCCGTCCGCCGCCGCGCAGCCGAGCCGAGCGCGCCGCCGTTGCCCCGCGGTCTTCGGCCAAATCCTGACGTCTCCCGTCGGCGGGGTGGGATGGAAGTGGATGTGGGCTCATTCCGAAAGGCCTCTCGGCTCTGCTTCGCCTTCCTTGGGATTTCTCCCTCGTTTCATTGCCGCGGCATCCGTGTAAATGGTTTTTCCTGTCGCCTTTTTACTTAGGAAGCGCCTGTTCGGTTTAGCTGTCGCCGTTGTTCGCAGGCTACTAGGAAGACCGTAGTAGTAAACCCTTAGATCGTGTTAAATTTAGCAATGGGCAGGCAGCTGTAATCGGTATCAAAGCATGTCTTATCACCGGTAGTTAAAGGCATTTAGAAATATTTAGTAAATTGATATTACGGTCCCCACACCCTGCTTCATCCACACGCTCTACCAACTGTTACGCACTTTGCGTGCTTTAATCCGCTATTTTTAATTTAACCTGGCCTGCCTGTGATCTGCAGCGTGGGTGTCCTGCAAGCCTCAGACCTTCCTGTTGGGTTCAGGACTGTCTGCAGCCAGCCCCGCTCCAAAGACCCATTACTTGTAGATCACAGGCTTTGCTTCCAGTCTGTTTGTGCTTTTCTAAGGAAATCTTCCACGTGCACAAAGCCGGTACATAGCACATTGAAAAGAGTTTTGGAAGGAAACGAGGATAAAGCCGCTTCTAAAGTAAAAGCGGCACTGTGCGACCAAGCAGAGTCTACAATGCGTCTTCGTGTGTAACGGAAGGCAGTGTTTATGGGCTGTCTCCTGACGTGCCCCTCGAACATCCTCATCTTTAGATGTGGTGCTTATGACTGGCAAAGAAAATGTTTCACACCGTGAGGCTTTACTACCCTGTGGTGCACAGACTGAGGCTCATAAATAAGGATATTCAGGTAGGGCCTGTGTATTAAAAAGCCAAACGGCAAGCATTAGTATTAAAAATACAGACGTAGCAGGGGACCGAAATTGTACCATTTCAGTGCTTTTCACTTGTTTAATGAAGCCCTTGAATTTACTGCCTTTAGAGTTTTTAAACCTTTGCTGAAATCTTGCAGCAAAGATTTTGCTTCAGCAGCAGCAGAAGTCAAAACAGATTTAAGTCAAGTGGATCACATCCTGATGAAGTCTGTATTGCTGTAAAAAAAACAATGACAGGCTGTTGTCTTAGCGTTCTCCCTTTTCTTCTGAGAACCCTCAAAGCTGTGGGACGAGGCTCCTTAGCTCTGCCATTATGCCCCTGTAGCGCCTGCTTTGGGGATGCTGAAAATATTGGTGGAGGCTCACGGTGGTTCCTGGTCAGGCTGTGGCCTGGGATGCGATATGACAGGCTGATAGTTCTTCTTTGTGGGCATGTGTCTGCTGTCATTTATGAAGGGATATGTTGGTCTACCCGTACTCATCCTACTGGATCTTTTTTGATTTTCTTCAGTTTCTTCACCAGATCTTTTTCTTTCACTTCTGAGAGGCTGGAGGAGGGGGAAGATATGCTCAACGCTGGCTGCGGTGCTTCCTTTTAAACCGAGTGCAGAAGTTTATGTGTGCCTGTTTCTGTGTATTTGGAGCCGTTGCTGGCGGAGCCTTTCCAACACGCAGCCTGAGCAGTTGTAACCGAGGCACGGGGGACGCGCAGCCTGCAGCAGCAGCTCTGCGTGCATCAGGCCACGCTGTACTTTTCATCTACAGCAGGTTTGAAGAGCGCCGTTCCCAGGCTGGCCCACCTCTGACTAAAAGAGGCACAGTAGCAGCAGTCCCACGTGTTTGTAGACAGACCCAGGCAAAACAGAGGTGAAGCTGGGACGAAGAATTATGTGTCTGGGAAGATTTACGTTCCTGTAACAACTCCTGCCCATGCTCAGGCTCATTGAGGCTGCAGGAGCTGGCTGCTTCTGCATTTCTTCCTGCTCTTGAGGATCGAGTCAATTGTGGCAGCGATAACTTGCAGCGATTCAGGAAACTGTTTCCTTTTGCTTAAACACCAGAGGCCACAGCAGTCCGTGAGTTTGCGGTCTCCTGCAATGAGAGTTACAGTACGTAGGACACTGGCATACCACACGTACCTGTAGTGGTCGGGACCTGGGCTGCTGTGAGTGTAGGCTGCTTTTTGTGCACTGAGTGTGAGGTCCGGTTCAGGTCTTAGCTGTGATGCATGGGGGGAGCGGGGGTTGAGTCTGCAGCCAAGAGCTCTCTCCTCTGCTTGTCATTGTGATTTCTGTAGCACGTGCTTTCCTCTGGATCCATGACTTCTTGACCAGTGAGGAGAGCTTCATGTAGGAGAAGACAGCGTAATGGCTTTAAACTGAAAGAGGGTAGATTTAGATTAGAAGAAGAAGAAGGAAGAAGATTAGGAAGAAATTCTTCACTATGAGGGTGGTGAGGCACTGGAACAGGCTGCCCAGAGGAGTTGTGGATACCCACTCCCTAGAAGTGTTCAAGGCCAGGTTGCATGGGGCTTTGAGCAACCTGGCCTACTGGAAGGCATCGCTGCCCATGGCAGCGGAGTTGGAACCAGATGATCTTTAAGGTCCCTTCCAACCCAAACCATTCTGTGATTCTGTGAATCTGACTAGAGAATCCCCACACTGAGAGTTTAAACACGCTTTTCTCCAAGTAACCTGTTTCCTCCTCGCCTCCATTGTTGGCTTCTTTAACAAACCGCATCTGACAGCACAATGGAGCATTCAGACAGATGAGAAGTTAATCACACCGTTTCTCATACAGGCTTTCAAGACAGACAGACTTCCTTATTGCTTATTTTTTTGATATAGCTGAAAGGTGCTAAGGTACTGCTATGCTTAATCCTTCAAAGAGGTTATCGGTACTTTTGGCTGCATTCACTCCCTAGGCAGGAGAGCTTAGTTTAGGAGTTTAGCATTAGTGTAGGTTGCTTGAATTTGCTTCCAGTGATGGTAATTGCTAGCTCATCAGTCGGGCCACGAGAAACCCTTAAATTATTTAAACCACGGGAAGTGTGTTTTACCATCATTCGTTTCTGCATGAATTTCTTCCAGGCCTTCCTTTCTTCAGTATACCCCTGCTAGCCATTTTTGAATGACTAAATGTTAAGCTGAAAACGACCTAAGATAATTCATAAAACTTAAATTAAATGTCTAGGATTGTAATCTTTGTCTGTAGTGGTGTGTCTGTGCAGTTGTAAACTTGTTTTTTTTTTTTTTTTTTTACCATCTCTGCAGTGAATGTTGATTACAGGAAACATGCCAATTGCTTTAAGGACTGAAAAAATATTTTTTTTTTCCATTCTAAGAGTTATGGATGTGTTGTTCCCCATCCAATTTATTGGTTGTACCTTTTCCATTTTGCTAAGTGTTAGTGTTTCATATTACACGAGGGTGCAGTTATATATGATAAAAGCCTTTGCATTTAAGCTAGAGTTCAGAGGGAGCAGGAGACAAGTGCTTCGACAAGTGGGTGGCCAGAGGCTTTCAGGTGTGAGTTGCACGGATACAGCTCGAGCCTGGCTCTGCATGTATGATGGGGCATGAAAATCCTGGCTGTCCCCCTTGGGTGCTGGTTGA
Organism: Scopus umbretta; assembly: GCA_013400535.1. Classification (NCBI taxonomy): domain Eukaryota; kingdom Metazoa; phylum Chordata; class Aves; order Pelecaniformes; family Scopidae; genus Scopus; species Scopus umbretta. The sequence goes on from VZTL01025912.1 coordinate 19,243, forward strand.
GGAAAGCTGCTTGGTCTTCATTCCTTCCTGTATTTTGAGTTGCGATTCCCTCCTTCTCATGAGTATCCTTTCCCCTTCGCCAAAGCTCTCTGAGGGTGAAAGTGTTAACTGTTTTTTGACTTTTGTGGCTGCTTTTTGAGCAGTTGTTGTTGCCTGGACCCATCTCTCTCCTGACCTCTGAGTAATCAGCGGATGCAGGGTGCTCTCCCTGCCTGCTGCCTGCAGTTCTTTGCATGGCTTATTCTTCATACCTGCACCGAGTAACTTTCTTTCTTGAGAACTGTTTGTCTGCCACTTGCAAACTTTTCAAGAGAAAGCCTGTTAGTCAAAGTCTTGCTGAATGTGCTTTTAATCTTCAGGGTTTCCATCGATGGTTCCGGGCAGCAAACACAGACAATTGCTCCTGTCAGCACTCTGTTGAGAGGGTAAAATACCTTAAAATCTTTCTCTGTGTAAACTTCTTGAGTTAGCTTTTGGAAAATTATTTTGGAGGAATCTAAGTTTCTGTAGTGTCTCCATCTCATTTCCAGGCTTGCCTTGCCAGCTGANTAATGCAGTGTGACTAGAACTGAAAGGACCATTTCTCTCCCTCCCTTTCCCAAATGTTTTCCTGTCTTTGACAGTTCTCCGCTGACCATCAGGCTTCTTTTTATTATGGTCACAAAGAAACAGCATTAAACAGATGTTTAAATAGTTTCAAACAGATGTCAAAGATCATAAAAATTGGCTGGGCAAAGGCTGGACTTGCGTCTGAATACACTTAAAACCAAAATGAATACAACAGTAACAAATAATCTTCTAACAAAACCAACTGCATTTCCAAATGATGGTGTGTCTTTAACTTATTTCAGAATCATTCAATTGACAGTGCTGTCTTTCTGTGTATCCTTTCTCTCTGACAAGTAAAAGCATCTGAGAAGATGCCCCTGAATCTGCTGTCTAAAATAGGAGTAATGAACCTGTGCCCTGTGGCCACAGCCAGCCTGCAGGTTAATTTTGCATGGTCCCATGATTCATCCCCTCCTCATATAATGGCTAGATAATACTAGGGTGTATGTTAATTTGCAGGCTGCCAGGTGTTTTTGAAAGGGCTCACAGCAAGGAGGAGATAATCTGTTTTAGTACAAAATACTCAGGTAGCCATAAAGCAAAGGTAACTGTGGGGAAGGAAGGAGAAGGAATTTACCCACAATAGTGTTTCTTTCGTACTTCTTGTGAAATGAAAATGTGGTTGGACCAAAATAACTCCGCCGCAGCAGCCATTGGCTTTCTAGAGCTGTGATGTTCCTAGGCATGCCATACATACTGAGAGATGTGGCTCTGTGTGTTTTAAAATAAACTAAAAACTTTGGAAAAAATGGGATGTACCAGCAGTCCTGCCCTTCTTCAGACCTGTAGGGATGATGGTCACTGTCGTCCGGTATAGATGGCACCTGAGCTCTGACACATGGTATCATAGACTCAAAGAATCGTTTAGGTTGGAACATCGAGTCCAACCCTAAAACCTGACACTGCCAAGTCCACCATTAAACCATGCCCCCACATGTCTTTTAAATGCCTTCAGAGATGGTCCTGTTCAGAGGGAGGGGTGGGGGGAAAGCTTTGAGTCACCAAAGAGAACAAGATGCAGGCTTGGAAAGGAAGCTATTTGCTTTTTTTGGTCATAGCTTCTGCAGTAAGTATCACTTTCTGATAGTTTTGTAGCTTGTTTCAAGGTAAACGAGAAACACTCATCAAGAGAATTTCTGGAGTGGTGTAGTGTGCTCAAGTCTATCATTGATACTTCTTTAGCAGAGAAATCCTCCAGAAGTTTGCTTTTGGTAATACTGTAAGGGTTTTGCAGTGGTTGCACCTAGATGCCTGGGCTGTTCTGAGGGGGGGTGTGCCTGTCATGTTGGGATGTTAGTTTCCTTGAATTGCAGATGGCATCCAGCAAAACTTACCCTCCTGTGAGCACTTGAGGTGTGGTATTTTATCCCTCTATGACAAATGCCTCGTGACCGCTTCCTGCTCATCTCTTAAATGAAGATGTGGTTGTCATGGCTACGTTTAGTAGAGAAATAAATGTTCCTTCCAGCTTGGGCACTTGTGTAATGGCTTGGTACGGGCAAGGTCGTACTTTTATCTGGATCTTTGCTCGAGGGCGGGCAGATGATTTCTGTGACCTGGGAATAAAAGTGCCCAAGCTGGAGCTAGCTGTTTGCTGAACGCGGTGGCTGCTCACGCTGCAGCTCTCCCGGGCACGGTTTTGAGCCAGTGCTGCTCCATCGATCGCACCGCGGCAGTGCTGTCGTTCATGTGCTGGTCTCGGGGGCAAATCCCGGACAGCCAGCAAAGAAAACTTTTAAGGGTTGTTTCTGGAGGTCTGGGTGTAGCTGATCTTGCTTGTTCATTGCCGGAGAGGCAGAGACTCTGGGATGCAGCGCTGATGGGAAGGGTTTCCCAGTACTGGCCCGGCGCTCTGCGATGTGTTCACCCAGAGAAGCTGGGCCAAACACCTTCTCCTCTTCCTAAAGCTGTCCCCCCGCTGAGCAGATCTCTGATTGCTTGAGAAACGAGCAGCTTACTCTTTAGGAGCTATCGTTTCAGGCTGTCTGCAGGCTTGGGCAATATTTTTGTACGAACTAATTAATGCTTTGGTATACTATGTTTTTAGGCTTCTTTTAAACTCTGTTGTCTACAATTTTTTTTTTTTTTCTTTCAGTGGTGCTAATGCAGGTTCTGGTATCATCAGATGCCTACAGGAGCCAGATATTGTAGGTATAAGTCTATTAGGCAGATGTCTCAAAGTATATTCTGATAACGTTGACCATTTCTTCTGGTTTTTATTCCTGCTTTTCTGCTTGAATGCCCTGCTTCACAGATTGCTGCCTGCATGTGTTGCAGAACATACAGGTGAGCTAAACTTGCTGGCAGAATGCCTCTGTATTTCAACCATTTAGTTTGAACTCTTATTAGCTGAAAAACATTGCATTTTCAGCTGTTTCCATATTTTAGATTAACAGTTTTTTTCCAGAAGTACGTATCTGACATTTGTCACTTTTTTTGTTAGCTGGAAAGCTTGGGCTGGAAAGTTCTCACAGCTGCTGTTTGTGGCTGCAGCTTTGTTTTAATTGCTGCGCCAGAAGCATGTAGCAGCATGTTGTTGGAGCCCTTCGGCCTGGTGATGGGTGGGAATCAAAGCATTACAAAATTACATCTAAAGGGGGGAAGTTATTTTGCAGTTTTATCCAAGGGTTTGAGGTCATTATTAAAGTTTGCAAAGAGTTGGTCAACAAATTACAGCATTTAGTTGTGGGTAGGTAATTGTGACATTCTGAAAAAGTACGTGCTTTTTGATGACAGGCATTTGCATGCGTTTTGCTTTTGGGGGAAGAAAAAGTCTTTCCCGGCTGCAGATGCACAACCAAAAACGGAGGCTGTTTTATACGCTTCTGCCATGCAGTGCTGAGCCTCCTATCCTAAAGTAGGCTTGTCTGCTTGATGTTTGTACTTCATGTTACGAGCTGGTTTTGTGTACGGACATGCATTTTTGTGCTGGAATTATTTGTAATGGCTTGCTTTCTTATTTTAAAAAGAGTACTTGGGGAGAATGCCCTCGCAAAGCCCTGGCTTCCTCCTCGCAGCTGCATGCTACTGCATCTTTATGAGGAAGTAAGCAAAACCATAATGGTTGACTTCTGCACACAGCCCTAACAGAGGTACCTGACGGCATCTATTTAGTAAGCTAAGGCTTTAGCTTTTTTGCATAAAGGAGTTGATTTCTCATGAAAAACCCTTGCACTATTGAATTATGTATGTGTAAGATTGCTCCAAGGGCCACATGTTGATACCCTTAATGACACAGAAAGTCTGCAAATAATGGCTAGTGATGAATAATTTGCTGTTTAAGCATTATTATTTCTATTCTGGCGTATTTAGTGATCTCATTCTATGACCTGTTTTTTTCCCAGTCTTGCAGCCTTTGTAATTTTGACAGATTTGTTGCTTGATGAAATGTCTTTTGTCCATGCAAAAGCTTTTAGCAAAATTGTTGTTTGGTACCTACTGAGTTGCATACCTCTAACTGATGTCTCTCTAAATGAAGCATTGCGAGCAGTAGACAGCATGTAACTTGAAGAAATTTAATAGTAAAAATGTAAAAAGCAAGTTTCGGTATCTGCAACGTATGAACTGAAGAGAAGACAGCAGTCAGCTGCACAAGCTTTCACATTCAAAATATGATCATATCATTTCTGGAAAACTAGTGTGAACATTAATAAGCTTTTATATGAGTTTCATCATTAATAATGTAGGCAGTACCATTCAGACGGAGAACATAACCCATTTTATCATAGCGTCATTTTATCATGATAGGCTCCTTGCCTTTCCAAGGTGAAAAAGGCCGCAGATTGCCTTCTGAAATCTCATCCTCGGACAAAGTTTTGCTTTTGGCTGCATTGAATCTAGACCAGCTTTGCAGGAATTTGGGGAGCTGCTTTGTATTTATAGTAACACGCTGGTAGCAGCACCTGCCTTTCTGTGTTTCTGTGTATAAAGTTCATTTTTTCCGTACTTAGAATAGGCAAAGGTGGACAGCGGGTCCTTTTCATTAGTGTTTTCATTCTCGCCTTCCTAGGTGGTTTTTTTAACAAAGTTTTTTTTTTTCTTGTGTCTTCTGTGCAATGAGGCAGCACAGCAAAGCTGTGCCCGTGCCGTTGAGCCTTGCAGGCGGTAGGAGGCTGGGTCCACAGGCCACCACGTTGGGCTGGTGTCTCTGCCTGAGCCAGCCCTCTCGCCCTCTGAACTGGTGCCAGCAGGGAGCCTGGGGGTTCGAAGCTAGAAGCCTGCAGTGTTATCTGGTAAAACACCGATTTGCTCAGTGTGTTCTTTAGTTGTTTAACATGCCAAGGGTAAAAATGGGAGAACAAAGGCCTGAAATACCCCATATTGTCTTTGTGCTTCCAGCTGCTTTACTGTGCCTGCCAATGCGACATGCAGCATTTATCTCCAATTTAAAATCAAGAGAGGGACTTATTTAGTCATTGACTCCAGGAACGTTTCCAAAGTGCTCTACCAACCCAGTAAACGCCGTGTGCCAGATCCTGCAACTATTGCCTCTGTTTGAAAGGAGCGCGCTTGCGTGAGCGACCCTGCTGCGTTCCACTTGGTGCGAATCAAGCCTAATGTGAGGAAATTTCTTTCTTTTAATATAAACAAGCCTTGATCCTTTAGGTATATGTGTAATGCTGCCCTTCTGTTAGGAGATGTGGTCCTGCTTCTGGTGGGGTTTTCTGCAGATGGAGCCCATGGCTTGGATACCCTTGGCTGGAGGCAAATCTGAGATTTTTTTAAGCTGCCGCCAAAGTGGCTTTAGAGGTGGGAGAGAGGGAGAAGGAGTGGGAAGAGCTGCCCTGTGGAGCCAGTGGAGACAGCGAGGGGTGCTAGGAGGAGGGAGAGGAGGAAGTAGGCAATGAGTAGCCAGAGGTGCAGTGCTGCTGCCTGATGGCACTGTCAGGAGAGGGTGGTTGTTACCCTGGTTTGCAATGGGAGAACTGGGGTGCGGAGAAACTCTGTGACTGAGGTCAGCCTGGAAAGGGAGCGGGTGACAGAGCAAGAGCCGAATCCTGATTTACCTCGTTCAGTGGCTGAATCACAGTGGTGCCCTTCCTCCCTGCAAGTTGTTTTAATGCTGTTTACCGTGTGGGCTGATGCCAGTCTTATGATGTTGCAAGATGAGAAATGCATGGCAGCATGCAGTTTCATGGCACAGTGTTAGATTCAATGAACATCCAGTGTATTTAAATATTTATTCTGTAAAGTGTAAAATCAGCATTGGTGCTGCGTAAGAGAAAGTGGTCTGTTAGGAAATGGTTTCTAGGTCACCTGGTGGGTAAAGGTTTATTCTGGCTGATTGCAGTGGGTGGCTGTCTTTGGTCACTAATCCTGTGTCAGAGGCTTAGCGCTGGATTCTGGCAGTCCAAACAGTAAAAGTGGGATCAGCCTGTTGTGTATCAATGCCGCTTGTTTAGACTAAACATCCTAATAATCCAGGGCTGTGTGACTCTCGGCCACAGAGCACACACATGAAGCTGGGTGGGTTCAGGGAAATGGAGATAGCCTCTAAATGCAAAAACTTACTGTCAGCGAATCAGATGGTGCCCTTTGGGTATGTTCACACAAGGTCCATTTCATGTCAGGCTGAAACTGAGCAGTCTTCTCACTAAGTTCTGTTTATTACATGTAAATATTTATAGACATGCATCTAGTTTCTAATTGGAAGAGGGTGCTCCTTTTAGAAGCATTTTCATGAAGACTGGAGAATTTGTGCATCACCCCTGCTACCTAGAGGAGTGTTATTTCTTCTCTGCAAATGGGAGCAAATGGAGCTGAACAGATTTGTCCTCCTCCACAGAGAAGGGTAAGGCTAGCTCACACAGACGTGTAGCCTGTATCTCCAGGTAGCTCAGAGAGTCCACTGTCCGCACCTGAGTCTCGGAGGATGTGCCCGCTGTTGGTGGGGAGATCGCACAGCCCAGGAGCGCCCGCGTGTGCTGGCTTTGCAGGTGCAGTTACCGGGGGTAGCTGGTTACAGCGAGCTTCTTCCTACAGACATAGGCGCAGCTTTCACGTTAGTCAGGGATTGTGTTTAGGATCTCCTTGTTCCTGTTCCTGGGTAGAGTTTGCATATCTTTAATGGTTTTTTTATAAGTGCTTCATGCCCTCCAAGGCAGGTATGTGATTTACCAGAGCCCTGCCTGGAAAAGGAGACACAAGTGAGAGCAAACCACAGAGCAAGCACGTGATCTTCAGCACTTCTTGTTCCCCCAGGGCCAGCTGAAGACAACTCCAGACAACTGTCTGAAAACCCTTGTGTGACTCCTTATAGATGACTCTGTGCAGACTCATGGTCTCCAGCACTTTAAAAGAGGTCTTTAAAGACCTGCAGATTTCCAGACAGTTGTCTGGAGAATTTTTCAGTTGCCTCTGTTGTAGGGGCAAAAATTAAAAGGAGGTGGACAAGCAGTTGTAATTCAGTGCCTTAAGCTTTGCTCCTTTATATTCTGCCTCCAAAGAGCTCTAGCATGGAGCAAGCTTTCACCTAGTGCCTGTTTACAGCTGTCTGTCCAGTACCCAGAAAAAAGGGAAGGCTCTGACCCACAGAAGTAACAAAATCTCTTCACGTAGTATCTGGCCCTGCAAGATTATTGAAGTGTTCAGAGTCTGCTGCATTGAATTGTACAGCTGCTTGGTGGGATATTGGAGCATCAAAAATAAGTGCTGTGTAGATAACTGTGCTTCAGCTATGTGGGTGCAATCCCAGGAATAACGCTGCATTTGAGAAAGAGTGATCGTTTCATTCCTGACACTGTTTCTGTTGGTGTATTTTGTTTGCTTTCAAGCAGTAGGCTTGGAGAGAAAACAGTCCAGATTTTTGTGTATTTTTAACTAAGTGTTCAGCTAATGTGTTAATTGAACCTTGAACACACGCAGTAATAATTTTAAGCCACGGTAGATGTTTCACCAATAAGGTAATTGTCTCTACAGAGGGATAAACAGTTTGCTCAGCCAGAGGAGAGCTTGGATACTCGTGCCTTACCGCATACGTTCATGCGCCTTGTATTCCCCATAGAGTTGTGCTGATCCCTGGTGTTCGTAGCATGACAAGTGGAATCGACGCAAAAGCCATCTCTCTGCAGAGGTGTGCTTTAAACGAGTTTAAAAGCCAGTCAGACCTAGTTTACGTTGCCCCTTTTTTCTTGGAAACAAATGTGGTTTAAGAAAAGGGTTGCGTTACCGACAAGCCCTTAGAGGGTAGTTAAAACCGCCTGCAGAGGTATAAACAGAAGGGGGTTTACTTGGTTGGGGGCGTGGGTGAGGCTGCAGGAGCAAGGGGCTCTTCCCCAGTGGACTGCTGGGACCTGATGCTCTCCCCACCTGCGTGGCAGAGCCAGGCTTGGGATGCCGTCTCCGGTTTCTCGCTCTACCGCCAGGCAGGCCTGCGCGCTGACTTGTCTGGGTTGACCGCCGCAGGTTGGTTAAAGCCAGCGCAGCTTTATTGGCAGTGACTGCCCGGGTCCTTGCTGCTGGGAAGGGGGCACATCTGTGCAAAGCGTTTGCTTCCCCATCCTTAGGGTTAGGGATCCAACCTGTGGGCTTCTTTCTTTCACAGTGGGGATCTGCTTTGTTATGCTGCCAGCCCTTTCCCTAAACAGAGGCTAACCCTGGATTTAAAGATCCCAGAAGGAACAAAGGCGTTCAAGTGTCTTTTTGATCTTTGTTGCTGCCCTGAGGCGAAGTTAGATCAGTTGCTGTGAGCTGATCTCAGTTGTGCTTGGAAATTTACTGAAACAGCTACTCCAAAATAATTATTCTGAAAAGATATTTTGGTGTGGGCACTCATAGTCTTGCATAAGAATGCCTTTTGCTAGTCTGTCTTAATGCGCCATAGAAGCAGAATAACTGATGGCTAATTATTCGAGAATAGCTCTTTCGGTAAGTGCCTGAGGGCAGAAAAGCCCCACTACAAAGAACAAAGACACCCCCCATCCTACCCCAATTCAAAAGAAGAGGTTCTTCCCAAGGTATTAAAATAGTTCTGTTCATTCATGGCTGTTTAGAAAAGAGCATACCAGTGGTAAGTTTTATGGTGCATGACTTAAAATATTTCATATTAATTAACAAACAAGTACCAATTAATTTTACATTATGATGCTTAAGGAATAGACTGCAAGGAATGGTATTTAGCTGTGGCTGTTTGGCAATTATGACCTAGTATATAATAACAGACTCAATAAATTCTTGATGCGAGAGAGCACCATTAATCAACACAGAGTTAATTAACTGTGCTGCTTACACAGGAAGCGCTGCATGGAATTGTCTGGATCTCTATAGCTCTACAGGCTGAAAATGTTTGATTTGTCTGATGCCTGGCTCGTTCCCATAGAATTTTCCCTCAAAACTGATGCTGAAGAGGGAGCAACGTTTCCTCTAGGTGAGCGGGCTCCGCACACTGGTCCCACGGGCCGTTTCCTTCTGTGGCACTGAAATTCTGGCAGACCTTAGCTGTGGCACTTAGGCTTTCTGTCACCTTCACGGAGAAGGTGGAAGCAAAAGCCCTTGGAGGAGTGCTGGAACACTGGAAATATAAAGGGCTCTTGCAACAATGATTTTGGTCAGGTTGATCCTATAGGACTGCCCAGGAAATTAGGAATCGATGTGGTAATTAAGAGTTACACTCATCAGCTCTCGTTTAGACTTTATAGAGGATTTTTTTTTTCTTGTGGTCTTTTTTTTAATAGTTTAAAGGTAGCCCCAAAAGGGTAAAATGAACAAGATTCAGCACATCTTCAGGAAGAAAAGCATTCCATCTCTGTACCTCTCACACCTCCACTCTCCAAATAGATCTTGTCATTTTCCTGAGTACGTGATGCTTACAAGTATGAAGTTGGCTCGGCCTTGCGGAGTGACACTGACCATCATTTTGCTCGTTTGTTTTCTTGTTGACTCAGTGTGCATATTAATGGACATATTAATGTCAGGACAGATTTCTAACCTGGGATTGTACATTTTTAATCATCTGGCTTACCTGCTTTTTGGTGGCCTTTGGACTGCTTTTGTATCTGCAGTCACTGTTTCATGGAAGAATACAAAGGTCTGAGCCATGGGAGTGCTTTTAAGCTTGCAACAGCAATGCCCAGTAACAACCAGTTCGGAGAGTTTGAGCAGCTCCAGTATGAGAGAAATGTAAAAAAGCAACTGGGTCTTGTTTTCTTACTGCTGGTATGTACAACCTCCTGAGTTAGAGGACTTCATATGCCCTGTTTTTATTCTTGAGGTTAATTTAATTTAGAGGTATAGTACAAACATTCTTCTTTCTTTTTTTTTTTTTTTTAAATAAGTGCAGTTAGTGTAGTATTTCCTCTTCCTTCTTTCTGCCACCCAGGCTATTAGTCTTAATTAGCGAGTCCCATTTAGAAAACCATTAATACAAGAATAGCTTCGTACACTGCCACAAGATATGGCGACCAAATAGGGCCAGAAGTGGATGAGCAAAAATGTATAGTCTGAAACCTGCTCTTCCTTCTGCCTTGCTGTGGCTGCAAATGTACTGCCTATTAATGCCTACTTTTATTGGTATAACATTTTTAGGGCTAGGAGGCTTCAAAGATTTTAACTGCTCTTTACATTTTTACGTGATGATCTCTTGCTTTGAGTAGCAAAGGAGGTGTTTTACTTGCCTTCTCTGTCTACTGAGGCAAATGGTTTCCCCATATTCATCCCCATTTATAAAGTGTAATGGAATGCTTTTAACAGTTTATAACGATGAACTAATTGTGGGGGCCTGGGAGTGGGGAAGGGAAGGAGAGAGGAAGAGGCTTTCAGTTTAGATCTCAAGGCAGAGGAAAGTGATGATTCAGCTAATCTCTCTTCTGCAAATGAGATTTTTCTGCCGCAGCCACACAGCTTCTGTACTTGATACGAAAGGAGGCAATAATTCTTAAATGATGGAAAACCAACTGTTCTTGGTTTTTTTTCTCCCCAATCTGAGAAACAGCAGTCAACTGACACCTCTTCTTATTAACCCCAAAATGTAGCTAGTGGTTATGGTCTGGCGTTCCTACTTTTCCCCTCTCCCATCCAGCTACCTCTTCAACCAGCTGGCGTGACTCTTGCCGACTCCAGTGGCTCATCCTATACTCCAGCTGCCGTCCAGACAGTGCATTCAGAACTGCTGCTTCAGTCAGGTACGTAACACTTTCTCAAATTCAGACTTGTGCTTGGCTTGTCATGAGCTGCAGGGCATTAAATCCAACGAATGGGCAATACTGTATTAAGCTCATATTAATGACAACTCCTCTGTTTTAGTACTATGGCCAATGATCCAACATATGTATGTTTAAACATATGCGCTACGTAGTGCATGTATAGACCCTTAACATATATTTTTTTTGATTTCTGGGTTGCCTCAACCATGGTTTTCTTTAGAGCCATGTTTATTATTCCTTGTTTTGAGGAGCCTTTTCTCTCTTGCCCGTATGCTGGCACAATTTGTCCTACCTCATATCTTTCATGTTTTCGGAGCCTGCCAGAAGATGGTCTGTGCTTTCCCCTGTCCCCAGCTTGTATCACAGAGGACTTTTAAATGTTGGACTCTACTCCTCCATTTCCCCCACTTTAATGTTCTCAACACAGTCTCTCTTTTCCTTTCTTGATGCTGCCACAGTATCTGCAGTGCTGTGGCGTCGGATAAAAAGTAGCAGTTAAAGCTCCTTTTGCAGCAGTCCTTCCCCTGCGTGTGCTGGTTGAAATCCCTTGGATCTCCACTGAAGTTTCATCATCCCCTTCATGCTTAGCTTCAGAAGAACTAGGATCATTTTCTCCTCACAACGCCAAAAAAATGGAGCTGGTGGCCGTACAAGCAAGAGTCATTAGTCCTCAAATACTTCTAGGTATCATATGTCATTTGTGGCTCATCCTTTCATACATTTCTGAAGAGACTTTTCGCCATTCTTTTTGGCCTTACAAACAGCCCATGTTTTTTTCTCTTTAAACAAGATGGAAATGTTTTTATAAATATATTAGTTGTAAGTTGAAGACATCGATAAATGATAGTAAAGAGCTGTTACATGATGTGGAAGGTGTGCAAATAATGGATGCAATCAGAAAAGACTGTAAAATAAAAATGTAAAATAGCCATAGCAATGTGAAATCTTATAAAGATTATTTTTGAGTCGGTGAAGGATGGGGAAAATACAGGACCGGAGATAGACAAATGTTATGCCTTTTTTAAAAGGGGGGAAGTGAGGAGCCAGGGAATTAGTCAATGTAATGCCAACATTGTGAAGTATACAAAGCAAATTGTTGGACAGCAGATTTATAGGCATCCAGAGGATGTTAAGGTAATTAAAAAAAGAAAACCACAAAGAAGCATGGAAACAAATGTTCATCCTAACGAAGGGCCCACATCTTTACTTTTTTCTTGCAAAGATTCAGAGTGACGGGAAGACTGGCATAATTTCAGATTCTGAAACTACAATACTATTTGTTGTAGTTGGTTCGTGTTTTAAAGTCGTAAGTACAGTGGGCTGCATCCTGGTCCCCCAAATTTCAGCAGCATCTGAACTTCCCTGCATTTAATGGCATCCAGCCTTTTTGATAGTATAAGAGAAGGAGGAGGAGCGTAATGTTGAGAAGTCATAAAATGTCTTATTCCCATAAGTCTCTGGGATGGCAGAGGTCAGGATTTCTGAGAAGTGAAGTCTCTGCTGTTGATTTTTCTAGTCCGCTCAGGGAAATCGGACTTTGTGTACTCTTTTTGAAACTTACATTCACAACACCATCAGAAACAACCCCGTAAAGGCCCTGGACTTTTGCTAACCGCTCTAGCCACAAGGAGAATAATAAGGAACAGTAAGTGCTAGGCTTGTGCCTCATACGAGTGTGGTGATACAGGCTGACACCTGGGCAATTTGCGGCTGTTTCTAAATTGGGAAGCTGATAAAAGAACCCACTGTCTCTCCACCACTTGCTTTCCGTGACTCTTTTCTTTGCAGACCCTCGAGAAGGGTGCTCTTCACTTTCTACCAGTAATACAGCTTTTTGATCAAGCTCTTACCATAGCTGCAGCAAACTTGGTCAGTGATACAGGAAGAAAGACGCTTTTGGCATGAAGAGAAATTACAGGATTTTGTTGCCAAGGCAAGCAATTCCAGTTTCAGCATGCAAAGGGGGAAAAAATATGCCATTGTCTAGTTTAATGAAGGCTGTAAAACTGAGGGATAATAAATGTACTCTAAAGTATCCTTTTAAATATGTAAGGAATTTAACAGTGTCTGAGTCTACCCAGCATTATAAGGTAGCAATGGCTTGTAGATACTGACTTTTCTATTCAGAAGCATTTTTAATCCTTAAATGGTACACTATAGTTGCTTTCTTGCATGCCAGTACAAATACTTCCAGCGTGTTGCAAGACAGATAAATGAATGGAAGGGAGAGAGATAAAGGGATGTTTTCTGATCAGATGGTTTCTTTTCAATAGGTCTAGAAGAGCTGTCTGTTCAGGGCATTGTAGTTGTATTGGTATAGCCGAAGAATGACCAAATGGAAATTTTAATGTTAGCAGGGTGACATGGGTTTGTTAGTATCAGAACTCTTGCTTAAAAGAGGCTTTTTTGCTTAATGGCTTGCCAGATGCACAAGTTAACGTCTTACAATATTTGTTAAATATTCAGAATTTTGAATACTTTATTCTTCTGGCTGCCACTGGACAAACCAGAATTTCTGCTGCTGTATGGATTGTAAAGGTTTGATATATTTGGCTTCTTTTTACATTTATAATAAATTCCAGCTGAAAGGAATAGTGATTTAAGAGAGTTAAGAGGTGATATCTATACACAGCAGATCTGAGAGTATATTTAACCGTTTCTCATGACTGCAGAACATACACTGTAATTGCTTGAGAGGCCTTCAAGGTGAAATGAATTAAATCAAATCTTGAAAACAAACAGGCAAGTTCAATGAGGAGAGTAACAGTAGGGAATGTGATTTCTGCATGCCTTAAATACCTGGGACAGGTTGTTTTGTGATTTGCGAAGCCTTTGTGATAAGACAGGAGCTCTCTGTGGCTGATGCCAGTTCTTTCTTTGAAGTCCATGCTCTCAAACCACATTGTAAACATTACTTTTACTGTAGCAGGTTGGCTGGGTCTCACAACATTCGTGAAAGCATTTGAGCTTGTTGATCTCTTTCCCATTCCAGTCAGTTCCTAATGAAAACACTGCAGGTGCTTGTTCCAAACAGAAGGAGCCCTCGGGGAGACCAGGGTGGAGAACAGGAGTGATGCACTGCTGTGTTTCCGTTGGGAAGTAGCAATACGGACATCATGCTTATAGCATTTCCTCTTGCAAATGTTAAGAATTGTCTTTTAAGTGACTATGCCGCCCCAACATGGAGGTTTCGGCATTCTTCTTCCTCCTCCCCATGAATGTAGAAGGAACGTCCTGTCTGGTTTTGTACAGGTGTAGGTCTCCACATAAGCAACCACACTTATCTAATATTCAGAGAGGTGCTGGCCCCACTGTGAGCTTACGTTGCAACCGAGGACCCCTGCGTCTGTAGTTCTCGTACTGGATGGCTTAGGTGAACCCCGTGTTCAAAAAAAAATGAGGCTGTTTTTTCCTTTTTTTACTGTACTCTTCCAGAGCTTGTGAAAGTCAGCATACACCACTTAGAGTTATTGTCTTCCTGTTGCCAAAGCTTACTTCTTTCATAAAAACTTAACACCTTCTTTTCCACCTCATCCTGGCTCAAAATGGTTATTATATTCGGCGTGTTGATCCCCTGTGACATTTCTCTCCTTGTTATCAGAATAGTTGAGACCCTTTGGCTGTCTCTGCTTTTCCCTTCCTGAACTTCATCTTGCTTTGTTTTAAGCCACCCAAATTCTGTCTCTGAAATTGTCTTATAATTATTTTCATATGTTCACTCTCTTTGAATTTTTCTCCTACTTTATTCTTGTCTTCCGAACTTATTTTATACTGTGTGTTCTGCCAGCTGTGATTTTGCTTGACTTACGCTTTCGGCAACACTGCTGCCTTGCAGGGTTTCTGTAGAGAGAGGAGGTCTCTGCAGATGGCCTGTGGGCAACCTGCTGTGACCATGGGGATCGGCTCAACACGTGTCCTTCAAACTAGCACCCAGATGGGAAGGCCTGGTGAGGCAAACACAGGTATTTCTTGTTAACTGAAGAATGCTTTCCTTGACTGCGCATGCATGCACCAGTAATCATTTTACACCAAAGTACCTTGTGAACATTGAACCTTCCAGATAACTTTCCCTGTTTCCTAGATGAAACCATTTCAGTCAAAAATTCCTCTTTGAAAGTCATTCTCTGACATAGGACCGTAAAATACTGTGCCTCATATTTTGTATTCTGTCTGCTTTTGAACTATCTGGTGCTAAAATATTTGTGTGAAGCACTCTGTCATGGTATTAAAGGCACCTACTTTTGTAGCTGCAGTTGGGTTTCTAAAAATGTTGACTTTTTTATTAAAAAGAATTTCTTCTGCTGTGTGGCTCCATGTAGCTTCATGCCTAAACCAGCAATAAAGCCATATCCTGACTCTAAAAGGTAAGAAGTGTTATTGAATGTTCAGGAATGTGTTCAATGTACGGATAGAAATTCAAAATTCAATCCCTGAATACAAAAATTAGGACTAAAATAGCGATAGGCTTGTGGGTTTTATTATGTCATGGCAGGATCTTCTGTGAACACTGCATAAAAGACCTGGATTCTCTGAAACTGTCTGCCCAAAACCAGCCAGGGCCCCTGCTCCCTAGGGGCTGGGGCAGCAGCCATCGGTTCCCTCTGCTCGCCCAAGCACTGGCTACCAAAGGAGCTCCCAAAACTGAGCAATGCTCCAACACAGCAAGGAAGTGAGGTAAATTTATTATACCAAGATAAGAAAGTGTGTGCTGTAACCAAGCCCTACGAAGTCTTCCTTAAAAATAAACACACCCCCCCAAAAAAACCCCAAAAAACAACCAACCAGTCTCTAGCCACTTCTTTTTGAAGGCTCCATAGAGCAAGGATGTGGCGGCACGTCATAGCGTTACACCCAGTAACCCACGGATTTCTCTCCTCTGTACTTACGCTGCTTTAGCAAGATGCCTTGCAGCTGTGTAATTTCACCTTTATTGGTCCTATCTGATTTATTTCTGTTGCATGTCTTCCCTCTCCTTTAAATCACAATAATTTTCCCCCTGAAGACTGTGTGAAAAGAGTGCCAGTATTTTAGTTTGCACAGCATCTCTTACAACCTTTGGGCGCTTGCACGTAAAACATAAGCTTGATTGTGAACCTAACAGCCAGCAAAGAAAACACACCAAGACACAATTCACAGAGCAGCACGGGTTCCTTGCTGCCACCCCCTCTCCCCAGGTCGTGCCCACCTGAGCAGCGGCACTGCATCCGTTACTGCTTCTGAGCACCTTGGTCTAAATTACTCCACTGAATGATTTGTGCCTTAACGTGTGCCGTTCCAGCACCGGCCTTGGATTTCTGAGACCAGCCGGCCCGGTACACTATCAGAGGATGCAGAGGCTCCTTTATTTGGAGGAACAAAGTATGGGGAATATTGATCTTCTGAAAGGCATTCATTCCTGCTTGCCTTTCATTCCTGCTTCACCTTTCAAGGTGAAGATGGTATGGCAGGACAAAGGTGTCATTTGGAGGGTTGTCTGTGGCTTGTGGGGCCATCTGTTTCGCAGGCCTGGTATAAACTCCCTGCATATGTGTTGTTACTCTACAATATGTTTATACAGTATGTGCAGGTTCAGGCTAGCAGAAGCAATGCATTTATCTTCTGCTGGCAGAGACAGCAGACCCGTAGCACGAACATAAAATATAGTTGTATGCTTGTAATACGCTTGTAATAGAAATCTCTCTTCTCTGATTGTTAACCAATTTCTCCGCATGTCACTTACTTTTTACAGTTAACCTCATAAAATACGCTAACGAAACCTTTCTGGCATTTCCCCCTATACCCAACACAGCTTTCTGGCTTTATGTTAGTGGTCTATACCAATAATGGTAAATACTGTTGCTGTTCAGGAGCTACCTTTTAGATGCGCAGACATAAAAGCTTGGCTCCACCGAAATTTATGGGCGTGTTGCCATTACCTTGCGCGGCACTAGCGTTTCCCCCTTGGCTGTTGATTCCCGGTGCTGGGAGTGCTCGAGAGGCAGTCTTGTTTGCCTTTCTTCCGTGTCCCATGGCATGAACTCCTCAGGCTGGAGTTGCAGTGTTTGTGGAGCATCTGCTGGAACTATCATACTAAAGTATTAATCCAGATGAGTAATTGGGGCTAAGGTAATAGGAATTCCCAGATTCTATTTAGCATTTTGGAAGATCATCCCTAATTTGGTCTTAATTTAGGCATTAATGTTGGAATTATTGACATTGAGTATCGAAGCTGACTGTTCAGCCCTTGAGCCTGCATGGTAACAGGACAGACAGATCTTTTAACTTACACCTCATAGTTTGCTTATGTTAACAAAGCGTGCTGGAGGAAGCACCCTGATGCTGGCAGCTGGCCATGTGAAGCACCCTGGAGGGGTCAATGGAGGTTTGACAGTTTCAGATTTCACCCCCTGAAAAGACCAGGGTGCCTTTTGGGATAGGCATCAGTAAATCTTTTGCTTAGTGGGTAATACTGGAAACAGATACAGAAATGAGTTGGGTAGAAAATAGTATTGCAGTGACACAGAGAATGTTGGTCTGCTTTTCAGCTGGCTCCTTGTGGTGTGTGCTTCTCAAGTGCTTCGGTCGCAGTGGTTGTGCTTGGCTTCCACCCGTGAGTGGGCACGTGGTGCTGGACGTGGGGTGGCCGAGTACCCCGAGCCCCTGGCCTGGCTGCGGTGCTGGCTCAGTCCAATGACCAACCTCAATTGTGGCCCTGCCGTGGTGGCCGCTGCATTGTGGGACCCTCAGGAGATTCCCCTCCTCTTAGAGGTGTCCAGCACCTGCTGTGTGGGTCTCGACCGGAGGCAAGTTTTGGCACGACACTCACAGCTATTGCTTTTACGTGTTCCCCTGTGCTTATGTACTGATTGGGTATCTCTCCTTCCCAAGCCACAGGCATTTTCCTGCCTGTGTGCTAGGTATTTCCGCTGTGGTGCCATGGCTATAATCAAGGTGTCCTCCATCTCTGTGCGAAACGTCTCCTGCTGGGCCGTTGCACCAGCTTTTTCCCTTGCCAGAAGGAGAAAATAAAGTCTGAACACGATCTTTCGCTTGTGGTTGAGTCTGTCTTTCTTGTGGCTGCTGAAACAGCTTGCAACTAGAGTGGTTTTCGGGATGTTGCTGGAAGGAATGGAATGGAAAATCATGGGGGTGTGTCAGATGGCACAGGCTCAGGAATTCTGTCTGACATCTCTTGCTTTAAAGCGATGAGCTTTGCTGCATTCATCATCCTCCTGGTGACTCGATGCATTGGGCGATGGGCACTTGGGAAGACACGAGGAAAGGGTGTTATTTTGGTAAATGTGTGTGTGTTAAATAGACTCCTCTTTTTGGTCTAATCTTTTGCGGGGATGGCAGCGCTGTTAGTTTCTGAGTAATTACTTTGGATTTCTCGATACACCATTACTCACTTTCTGTCCTAACCTCTTCAGTGGTGTTTTCAACTGTTACGCTGTTGTCTTTTTGCACCCGACCATGTATAGAATCATTTGTATCCCTTTAAAATCCCTGTGAATAACTTTATTCTGGTACTGGTATATTTGACAGTTGTCACAAACAAATGTCAGTCATTCCAGAGGTTAAAGAAGACAGGACTGGAACTGACATATAGTGTCCTTTCCCTTCTATATACCTGGTTAAAAGCTAGGAAATGTTCCTTTTTGTATATGATAATAAGCTTTAGTTTAATTTGTTGTTAATCACTAAGTTGAGGGATCTCTTCTCCTCCCAGCAAGGCTCGTACCTTCAAGAATCTGCTGTGGTTATTTGAGGATGAAATTATTTATGTCCTAACATTATAAGAAAGGGGAGAACATGATGTAGCTGCCAAGTAGTTATTTGTTAACCGTATTATTATTATTATTAAGAGTGGTTTACTGAATTTTTAATTAGTAAAAATACAATTTCTGCATGTCTTGGTGTTCATGATATTAACTGCAAGTTTAAATGAATCTCTGCTGTCTTCGATTACATTTAAACTATATATCAATTTGCTGCAGTTAATGGCAACAACATTCTGTAATCGCAGTACAGATCACAATCGCATTGTGACAGACAATTTTATATGCATAGTTTTTTCTGCCATCATTTCTAGTGTCCAAGGGTCAGTGGTCTGTGAAATCAGATCTATGTGACTGTTCCTGGTGTATTAGCATTACCTAATTTTCTGTGACAAACTTTGGTAATGCAATATGCTGGAGGTTTTTGGTTGCCTTTGTTCAGCTGGAAATGACCTTAGTTATATGTTAACTTGACATGCTGTGTGACATTCTGGCCTAGTTGCCTAGATATATAAATAAACTCGCTTGATGAAGTGACAGCTGCCTGTTTTTCCAGATGGACAGGTACTGACTAATTCAGTCCGAGTAGATCTAGAGAAGAGGGATTAAGATTACAGTGTGAGGAAACAGACTGAATCACAAAATCTATCTCTTGGTCTGATGACTTCCTTTTTGTATAGGCTTTACAATATTATAATATGGATGCATGTGTTTGTGCTGGTGTATTTGTGGTTTGGGTAGCTGACTTGGGGCTCCTAGATTCTTGTATACACAAACTGCGATGAAGGCAATGCCAGATGAAGACAGGGGAGCAGAAATGCAAGAAATGAAGGGTCTAATTCTTGAAACCTTCCCTAATGTCATCCTGCTTTGCAAGTCACAGCTTCACTTTTTGTGATTGCAGCAGATGTAAAGCTACTGTACGGGAGTATGGCTGAGAACTGAGGTTCAGCCTGGGTATTACCATGCACTGGAAAATGAAAAGGAGTCCTAGAGTCAGTAGACACAAGGGAAGACTCAGTGGATAAACCTTCACAGCCCAGCATGGCAGGGATTAAGGGAGATTTTGGAACGTCCTAACGCTTTTGGTGTTTGGATCAGTGGTGGTTTAGGCCCATGCCCTACAGCCCATCACTTGCTTGCAGCTGAAATTCTGCTGAAAACTCTTGGAGCCTTTAGAAAAATGCAACTATTTTGTTTTGTTTCTCTAAGCTGGAGGACCCCCTTTTTGTGCACACTTAATACATACATAATTGCCCTTTAAAATAAAAGCAGGTTGCTTTTTAAAAGAAAATCAATAATTAGATCTTCAAAGTACAGTTCATGTGCATGTTTATCTCTCATGATATCCAGGAGATATCAATATGTGTGTGTGGGGGGATGTTTGCTGTGTGATGCCGATACCCTGTACTGAAGAAAGAGAAGCCCAGGGTTTAGCAGGAACAGTGAAAATTCGTGTCTACTTACTTCCACATTATTTAAATGAAAAGGTATGTATTTAGACTGTGTCATCAAGGTAGTTTTAAAAGAACTGGAGGCTTTGTGCCTCCAGTAGTGGGTTTGTGTATATACTGACCAATAATAATTTTCCTTTTAGTAGTACTCTGTGCACAATTAAAACATGGCACGTAAACATGAGTACCTGATGTTATCTTTAAGAATGAGGAGTATTGCGAGCAGCATGTGCACCTCCATGAAATATTATTAAGCTGGGAGTAAACTTTTTCCAAACAGGTCCAGTTTGTGAGGTACAAAAGAGTAATGTTGTCTTGTGCTTCTGCTGGGAATAGAAAGCTTTTGAAGCTGTTTTCTAAATGCAGTGTTTAATATGACACTAAACTGTATGTCAAAGTACAGCTGGACTAACGCCAGGACTAGTACAACAAAAGGCACAACAGAAACAGAGGCTGGAAATTTTCTATGGAGAACAGTAGCGTGAGCAAGTTGTCACATATCAAAATACGTACAGAAGCCTAAGCTTGCATTCTTTTGAAGGTTGTATTTGAGTTAGAAGACAATATTACAATGTCTTAAATCAACTCTGATCTGTCTCCCTAGTTCTTGTTTCTGTGCCTGTTGGTATAACCTCTCTGTTTCTTCCCTAAACCATCGCAATGGAAAGATTTTGCTGCTTTCTTTACATCCCAGCAAAACTCAATGGAAAGTGTTACACCGACTTGGTGGAACATGTTAATCACTAAACTGCTGATCAGGAGCGAGTCGGGGCCCTGCTTCCCTACCCACTGCCACCAATTCTCCCTGCCGTCTCTTGTAGAAGAAACATCATGTTATTTCTTGTCAGTGGGACATTCCCGCCAGCAGTCCAAGAAGCTCAGGGGTGGAACAGACCTCGCTGGTCACGCGCTGCAATAACTATGCATGATGAAAAGAGCTACAAAAGCTTATTCTCAAATATGCTATTGGTTCAAAGTAAACTCGCAGAGTTGGGAAGGCAGAAAGGGGCTGTGTTCATGGCACGGGGCTGACTTCTGTGCTTTCTCACCAGATAGCCTACATGGGTAGGTGTTGGAAATTTTCTGTACAAAGGCAAACAAACCACATGGGCAGAAGTCAGGGCCCCAAAGATAAGGCAGCGTAGCAGTGTTTATGTTAAAATGCTGGTCACCACTCCAGCAAGCTCACACTGAGAGGCGCTTTCTGTATCTCATAATTTAAAATCCGTGTTAGATGTAGACCTAGTGCTGCCATTTCTTTTGCTGTGCCTCATTAATAATGAAAGAACTGAATAATATATTGTGGGCTAATGTCTGGCAGTAGAAGCAGTGGCCTGGATTTGACATGTAGTTGGTAAAAGTGAGCGAGACTCTCTGCTTCCCCCCCTGCCTTGTTCTTCCAGTTGGATTGAAACCCACTTTTACTGTCTCCTGCTGTCTCCTCTTCTGTCAATAAGATGGGAGTCTCAAACTAAGCGGCATGAGTTGAGGCTTTTTATCTGGAAAATACTGATTCAGGGAAATTTGTGAATGCCCCAGGTTCAAGTGTTGAGCTTGTCTGTTGTCTCTTTCTCTCTTCCCTGTTCTTAAGTGTTGTGAGATCCCACCTTTGATCTGAGTGATCTCTGACGGTGAGACTCATCTTGCCAGGTAGAAGCTGACCTCCGTCTTCTGGATGGAGGGTGGAAATTGTTCTAGGTTTCAGGCAGTTATAGAATTGAGATGGTAGAGCATAGCTTTCAAATACTCCAGTTGTTTTCTGCTGAGATAAATTCTTGATACTACTTCTTTAGCCCATAGCAAATTTCAGATGTGTTCAGACTGTGTGTTTTCTCTCCTGAAGCTTCTCAGCTTTCTCTTTTTTTCCTCGGTCCATAGCATGTTCAGAGGATGCTTACGATAAGGGATTTGGCAAATGGGTGATGACTTTTCTCTGCGCAGATACAGTTCAGCCATAATGTCCTGCTCATTGAGTCTGTATTTTCTGTATGCACCTTCAGTTCAGTTGGATTATGCAAGGTTTGCAAAGCGATGAAGTCTATAAGCTCAGGTAAAATGGATCGGATGCTATAAACATCCTACTTCCCTCTTCCATGCCTTAGTGATGATCTCATTCCCTTATGCAGTGAAATTTAGGATTGTTATAAACAGGAAACATTATCAAAACAAATTGGCTGCACCCACCCTTAGAGCTTCAATTATATTTCAAGAACTTGCTTGAACAAAATCGACTATATTTGTGCAAAAGCATAGAGATTATATCACTGTATTAAAAAAGGGAATTGTAATAACATGGGAGAAAATCACAAGTTTCACAAGAAAAACTGGAAGACATCCAGTTCTAAACTTGGCAGGGTTAGTTATGTAATTGAAGGTCTGGGAGGTCAATCTGTTCCATGCTTCGGTCTAACTTAATTTATATAATTAAAGCTGCTTCCGCGTCCTTTCCCCCAAATAAATTTGGCAAAATACTGTTCTCTCTTTAGCATGGGGAATAATGAAAGTTATTGACTGTGAATATGAATTACCTGGTGAACTCTGCAGAAGTAAGGGAGATACCATCTTTGTAAGTCTCTTATCCGGATTTATTAGGGCTCATTAAATAACAATGATACTGCCCAATTATTGTTTATACTGAAGTGTGCTTCTAGGTTCATTTCCAGGAGGAACAGAGATTAAAAAAACAACAAAAAAAACCAACAAAAAAAATCCCCAACCAACTTCCGGTAGCTTTTAAAAAGAAATCTAGGCTAAGTTGTAGCTGCAAAGTTACTTTAATTTTTTATGACAGTTTGCATGTCTACAGATCGCTCCCACCTGGAGACAGGGGCTCCAGCTGGCTCCTTCAAGGGCTGGCCCTTCTATACCTGGGTGGTCTGCATACCTGCATGGCCACCTGGCTTCACTGGGGTCACGGGGTTGGTGATTGCGGTCCTTCTACCTTGCTGTTCCTTCTTTATTTTGTGCCTGTGCAGCAGGTGGTGAGGGAAACCTGTTGTTGTTCTTGCCACATACTTTATACGATACTTCACCCATGCACTTCTGTACATCCCTGTCTTGTCTGGTCTGTTTTGGGCCAGACAAAAGCACAACGAGTACAAGCAGGTAGTTTTCACTTTGGGAGCTGGGTGCTGCCCTGAGCAGAGTACGGCGTGAGCAGCTAGATGTGATGATGCAGAAAGGAGATGTTGAGTCATGATGGGGAGTGGTGGAGGCTGCTGACCAAAAGCATAGCCAGGGTCTGCTGCAGGCGTCAAAGCTGTTTATTTGGTTTTATGTTGCTTGTTTGATGTTTGCTGTCATTCAGGTGCCTGGCTCTTGTGGCTGGAAGCTCTGCTAGTTTCTGTTTTGAAGGATGAGCAAGAAGCCTGCAGGTAAACCAGAAGCCTCAAAGAGATGATCTTACTTTGCTCCACTTCCTAATAATTTTTTTCTCCTTTGCTCGACCTTGTGCTACAGAGATTTTTTGGGTTACTTGAGGGGAAAAGTAGAGGAGCGGGGTTGATCTGGTCACTAGCGGGTGCACACAGCGTAGCTGGTGCTGAGCAAGGTGCTGGCGTGCCCTGTCCCGCAGCACAAACAGGCTCTCCCTGCCCGTGCTGCTCGCCGTGGTCATAATTGCAGCAGGAGATGTCTCGGCGGAGGAAGTTGTTGGTAACCCTGCTGCTGCGTGTCAGTGCTGTTCGGTCATTACTCATGCAGGCTGTTGCTGGAGATCCAGTATAGCAGGGAGCTCAGGAAGTCCCAGGGTCAAGTGCCCTGCAAAGCAAGCATCCAGCCAAACCAGGTGGTTTACATTTCTGTTGCTTCTTTTCACAGTGAGCCGTGCTGAGATGGTTATTAAAGTTATCGCAGACAAAATAGTACCGTTCCCCTTTCTCTCCTGTATTCCTATGGTAGTCATCACAACCTCTTAAATCTTTATACCTGCATAAGCAAGACTTGACTTGTCATTGAAGTTCAGCAGGTGCATAGATGTTTAAAAGCACTGTGTCTTCTGTAATTTACGTGATCTAGTGATGTGGCCTTTACCAATAGCCCTAGGTTTAAATGGCACAGGATAAAAAAAAATGAGTTAAGTTTTGCTGCTGTGCTTGTTTTAATAGTAGTTTTAAGAAGTGCCCTTGGGTTTCTGGGGACGTACGCTAGCAGAAGTTGCATTTGGTGGCGTCGCATGGTGCCTGGCTTCTGCAGTGGCTGAGCTGCTGTTCTCAGAAATAAAAACCTTTGTGGGAGACGTATGGAAATGCAGTGGACTTTGCTAGTGTTTGGACTTCCCCTCATCAGCCTCAGGAGAATCTGGCACTGGGTGTCTGCAGAAGGAATACTGGGCAGGGAGCTTTCATATCTTTAAAAAGGTATATAAAACCTGAGTCTGCTTTTAGGGGAGGGCAGCCCTAAGGATCGGTCTGTGGCTCTTGCCCTCCAGGCAGCAAGGGCAGGGAGCGTCTGGTGCAGAGCTGGCTGCTTGTGACAGAGGAGGGAGCCTGAGTGCCTGAAGTGTCCGCAGAGCTGCTCCTCCCTGCCAGTTAAACAACAGCACTGGTATACTCCGAAACAGCCCGAGCTAGTTTATCTGGCGTGGCCATGGTATGTTGCGCCAGTGATGTAGAGAAACTCTAATATATAATTTTCCCTTGAATACTATATACTGTATTGTAGATGCTGTGCTATACCATCCTTGCACTGTTGTGATGCAATAGCCATGCAGAATGATGGGATCCCTAAATCCACTACTAGATGTTATGGTAGAGCAAAATCTAACTGTTATTTTGGGTATTTGTTGTAAAACAGTACTATGTTTACACAGAAAAAGGGTGTATATGATTGTATTTGAGAACAAGGTATTTATTAGGAAGAGTTGACTGGAGCTGTCTTTTCCAATGCAGTTTAAGTCTCAGAAGGGTATGATGCTCAGCTGAAATGTCTCTCACCTATTCACTGATCAGATTTGGATACTGGAGAGCTCTTGTTCTGATAGAGTCTCTAACAATGGCATATGTATGGTAAACATAGCAGTTTGCTTGTTTTCTGGTTCAGTTACCTTTGCCTACCACTTAGGACATGATAGTCCTAGCTTATAGTGTGTTATACCTCAGACTCTCCCTTCAGCCACCTTTACCCCTTTTGTGTGATGGAAACTCCCAGAAGAGGCTTGGCAGAAGAATCCCCAAACAGCCTGTCCCCAGCAAACTGCCCCTGTCCCTCCCTGCAAAAACCCTCGTGGGTGAAAAAGCATAAGAAACATCTGATGGAGTTGGCTCCACTTCTAATCCATTGCCCCATTCCCAGTTGTGGTCAGCTTCTGAAGCTGTGAGGCAGTTGCAGGGATGCTGAAAGAACACATATGGAGGATGATCTCCCCATCCGCAAAGGTTTTCTTGTATGCCCCTATTGTTTGAGTTGGATTAAGGCCTGAAATCCAACTTTGTAGATCTTTTTGAAAATATGTTTGTGGTATATATAGTATATGTGTGTGTATATACGTGTGTGTATATACGTGTGTGTATATACGTGTGTGTGTATAGAATATACATGTGTGTATAAAAATTGCGTATATTACTTATAAAGTTCTGACTTCTAGATACAAAAAAATTACTGACCTAAGGGAGCACAGTGAAAGGATCCCAGTAGTTACTGGCAATTTTCAAAACTGTCTGCCTCTGCCCATGTTGAAAGAGAAGATGAATCGTCCATCCCAGCAGAAAGTTACAGGGTAAATTCTGCTTGGCATAATTTCTTAGTGACTAAGAAACTCATAATTGGCTCTGTGTGGGCAGAGGATCTGCCTGTGGTGAGCTGAGAGCTGCACAGCAGACACAGAAAGCATGTCGGAGGGACTAGGTAGGATATGGCATTCGTATGGATGCTTCCTGCTCTGGTGTGTTATCCGTTGCTCTTCAGAAGCCCTGTCCAGTTTGGGAAGGGTTTCTTCTCCCCGCTCCCCCACATTGTCTTCAGCGGAGGAGGGTCATACTATGGATGTTAAAGGTTAACATACTTGCTGAGAGACACAGACTTCACTATTTCTTTCCTGTGTGAATGCAATTGACAATGAACCCTAAGCAACATGCAGTAGCCTTGGGTAGTTTCATATGCCTTCAAAATAGTTGGCCAAAGCTGAAATAAATAATAATAATAATTAAAAAAAAATAAACAAATGCCAAATTTTGCAGGTAAATCTTCTTAGTGATGATTACCTGCTATTATCATTCTTGAGGCTACTTTGTTGTTCATTACTACTTTGATACTGTTTTACTTATGTATCTTAAGTTTAGATGCTGCCCTCCTACGCCAGCCTTACGGCTATTTGGCTTAAATACAAGAAAATGACAAACAAGTTCTGCCCATTCTTGTTTAAATGCCAACCAACTCCATTAATGTTGTCATTGATGTTGTGAGCCTAGTATTACAGGGCTTATGTGAGCATTTATTCATATTTTAAAAATTATTGATCCTTTTTTAGTTACAAAAGGGAAAAGGCACGACTTCCAGAATAAAAGTTGACTTCTTTATGTATGTTTACTTTCCTTTAGCTCTGGAAAACTCAGGCCTTTCATTTGAGACTTTGAGGACGTTTTCCATCTGCATTGTAAACTCAGTGCTTGCTTCAAAGCATACATGCAATCTGTAGACCTGTATTGCCTGGTGAATTGTTGGGAGTCCTTCTCTGCTGTGTTGAGACGAATGCAAAGAGAAGTTCAAGTAACTCCTCTAAGTTTCTCTTTCACTAGAACTGAGCTTTTTTTTTTTGCTGCAAACAGAACCTGAGCTCTCACTTCTCCATCACTTTCTTTCCTCTCTTCTTACCTCTGTGTCAGGCTTGATTCTTATTTCTCGTTAACGTGCTAGCGAGTTAAAACACAGAGGTAAGTAAATGGCCATTACCGTTTCAATGGCGTTATCCTTTCATCAGGTAAAACCTCCTCATCCTCACTGTTGCGGTGAACGTGCCACCGGCTCTTCCCAGGCTGCGGTGCCAATGCTCCGTCTCTCCTCCTGTGCTGCAAAGGTCGCTGGTGGCTGGAGCTGGCCTCCGCAGGTGTGCAGGGCTGTTGATGTCTCTCCCCTGCCCTCCGCACGGAGCTGGCCATAGCCCGCACAGAAACGGGCAAAAACGCTAAGCTGTTATCAGGCCTCTCTTCCAGATGTTAATGAAAACCAGTTCAACTGGCAAGGTGTTAGATACATAATTCATTTTACAAGTAATTCCATCTTCAGCTTAGCAGGCAAGTGCTTATTAGTTTAAAACTTTGCCAGTGCCTCAGGGAGCAAACTGTGCGAGCAGATTTTAAGGTGCTGAATGAAGGCTAGTTCCCAGCGATCAACTAAATGAAGCTGCCTAAGGTGAAGGAAGAGGGCTGTAGGGAGGTGTTTGTTTCAAGAAGCAAGGGAAAAACCCCCAAACCCCAAAACCTGTGCCAACAGGCTGTCATTCTTTGTGTCCTACCTGCCTCCTGGTAGGGAGAGCATTCTGGTCCTGGCTTTGGTCTCCTGCATTTTGGACATCGTTTGAGAGAACTGAAGCCCAGACCACCACCATGGATCACCATGTTCCCTGGGTCATTTGATAGTGACGTGGTGGGACCTCAGCAGACCTGCCAGCCTGTTACTACTTACATCCTAGCATTGCTTCTCATGCTGGAGTTGTTCTGGGATGGAGACAGTGCTGAATGTAAATGTGCATGTGTACTTCCCTCAGCTGGTGGTGAAAGAAGCACAAAAAGCAGCCCAGCAGTATACTTGCAAACTGTGATTCAAAATATCTGTCCTGTTGGATAACACTCCGTTCCTTGCAGGGGAATTGGGTGCCGTTTCTTCTCATGGTAACGTCTCAGTGAAATGCAGAATTATTTTTGGCCCTGCCATATAATGGATAACAGTCTAGCAGTTCAGCTCTTCACAGTCCTCTCGGTGACGTGTAGTTGTCCTTCAGGTCCTCGGTTTCTCTGCTGTGCAGTAGGGATAGGAATGTGCGCATGTTAGATGTCATTGAGACAGCCTGTGGACAGTGTCCGGAACAGGAGGAGCTGGTGGAAACTTTCCATAGTATGAGGTTTTGCTATGGAAAAGCTTAAACTTTATGGAGAATTTTAATGAACGGGGTTATATGTTGACACATTATTTGTTACCAGATTGAAACTTTTCCATTTTTGCTAGAACACATTGTACCACAACAAAAAGCTGTTTTAAAGGTTTATTTTGAAATTGCTGCTGGGATGTACAGCTCATATGTGTGTTGGGAGAGGGGAAAGACCAATGTGCAAACCCAAGCCCATTCAACTGCAAAGGCTACAAATCTGCATTTTCTTAAAGTATGTTTTTTCTAGGTTTAACTTAAAATGGTGATTAATGCTTATTATTTAACACAGGAATTCAAGGACTAACAAATTTTAGAGTAATGATTTTTTCCCCCAGATTTTATCTTGAAAAACATGACACAGAGGTTTGTTATGTGAAGAGTTCATAGAAGACTTTGGGATTTGCTTTAAAGAAAATTAGTCAGTCTTTCTCCGGAGACCTTCATACTGTTAAATAGCATCTCCATGTAGGCTGTCATAGTATCAAAGAGTGCTTTATTTTTGCTTCCTTCATGACCTCCAAAGGGAAGAAACAGAAGAACATTAACCTTTTCATATGTATGTTTGAAATTATAAACTTAAAAATCCATGAATGTGCTTCTGTAAAAGTCTCTTCCCAGCTGGGTTCATGTAGTCCAATTCATTTCACTGTTGTCTTTTGGTAGTGAAAAACACTCTTGCTATTTACGATGTGTTTTTTGGCTAGTTGCCATTGCTTGCTGTTTATCAGCATATGTGATATTTTTGGTGGAGGAAATACCCATGCTTTTTTGCTACATATAATCGAGTTAAGCCTAGCTTAATTTACCACTTTTTTGCTTTGTTTCGTTTTGCTTTTGGTGGTGGAGACCTGTAGACATTTGTTTGGTATGCCAGCTCTGCTGAGGGAATTTGTGAACGTGTCTTTTGTATTCCCTGGTTACCATCTACTGAGCTGGAATCTACCCTGGCATTACTCAATAAAATTTAAAAATTTAGCAGCAGCTCTTTTTTTCTTCATGTGTATAAACTGAGAGACAGAGATTGAAATTCTCCTATGATTTAATTTTCTGAAGGAAAATTGAACAAAGATACGTGAGAAAGTGGTGTAGTGGTAGGACTCTATTTAAAAATCAGTTTAGCAAGCTTTCCAGACTAGGTTATTTTGTCTGTAACGTAATCTATATCCTCAAAATAGTGTTTGTTAACTTCTTTTAAAAAAAAACCTAGTTCATCTGGCAAAATGAAAGATAGTTTTTCACCTGTCTGAAGTGGGTTAGAGATTCAGATGGCAAACGGGGGCCTCTGTAAAGTAAATTGCCTGACTTTCTTTTCTCGTTTTGGTCTCTCGATGAATGGGGCAGTGTCTCTCATCCGTAAGTATTTTATGGTGAGCTAAGCCTTGAGTCAAATAATCTATTTATTCTAGGCCTCCTTAGACCTGTGAGGTTTTTTAATAGGGCATCTACCAGTGTAAAAATTTATTTGGAAAACTACTTTGTACCTTTCCAGGTCCATTTCTGTAGTTGGGACTGAAAATAAGAGCTTATGATGTGTGAAAATATTTGCTAAAGACTCTTCCAATGTCTGAAGAAAGCTCTGATCCAAACTTCTCTTCAAGCTGGACTGAAATACAAGGGTCACTTGTAAGGATTTTAGGATCTGACCTTCTTCAAAGTTGATAGTGTTCATGCAGGTTTTGGATGTGAGCTGCCCTAAAATAATGCAAATGTTACTCCTGTCATTTGACGCACACAAGCCATGATCTTTCTTTTCTCACATCCTAGTATAGCATCATGACTTTTTTGGGGTGGGACTACCTAACATGTAGTTTGTAATGGAAATTCTCATCCTCCTCTTGCCACCCCTTAGATGATTTGTCACCTCCTTCCTCCACCCAAGATGTTTTGAAGACGCTAATATTTTGAGGCAAACAGATAATTGCAAGTAAATGCCACTATCTTGCAGCATATCCTTCCTTTTATGCCAGCCAAGCCGCGCTGGCAGGAAGCAACGTTAAGACCTTCAGAAGAAAGTATAAATCCTTGCTGTAGCACATCTAATTCTGTTTCAGGTCTGAAATGGCTGCCTGTGAAAAGTGATTCTGTGCTGTCGAGCAAGAAGTGGTGGCAAAACATTTAGAAATGACTGCGTTTTTCCTGTTGCTGTTTTCCAGCATAATGAAGTGATGGAGCCACTCATGAACCTGACTTTGAACATTGGCATGTGTTGTTTATCTTGAAAGTTTTCTTCATGCAGCTGAAGCTTACTGAGCAACTGAACTTCTGGAGACCTATATTCCCCTGGAGAATTGTTGCTTAAATTCTTACCTGACACTAACATATTGCTCTTCCCTGTGTTTTTCTGCCTTTTCACAAAAGTTTTCTGTTTTCCTCTAAGTCTTCCCTCTCTTATTGCCTCAAAATCAACAAGAAGTTATCTTGTATTTCAAAAAGAACTTTTGTTGTATTTTTAGTTTATTTAGAAGGAAATAAGTGAAACAGCTGTCTAACAAGGGTCTATATCAATGATTTTCTCTTTCTTTTGGAATAATATCCTAGCCAGTTGTTCCTGCACAAAAGTCTGTGTAAACATAAGAGTTGTTGCTCACTTTTTCATGTTATTTTGTAGAGAAAGTAATAGATTTTTCTTTCCTTTTAAAGAAAATGGAGAAATAAATATGAACAGTTTGTTATATCCCTCAGGGAACCCTCATAATGAATTAGACTGTTACTGTGCCAGCTGACATTCAAACGCAAAGTGGCACGAGAGCTTCTCCCAGCAGGACATAACTCCTTATTCCCTGGAGAGGAGCCAGCTGTGGTGAAGGGCAGGCAGGGTAGGTGCACTGGTGGTAGCCCTTGCTCTGTTGTTTGCCCTTACAAGTACCTCCATCCTCATGCTGGTCCCTTTGGTTGCCTCAGGGGAGGATGGTGTAAACATCTGCAACAGCAGTGCTCCTTCATGGCCCCGTCTGAAGGAAGCAGTTAACTTGCATCTGGACTGGGCTGTATCCTACTCTACAGTGCCTCTTTTTGTCCCCTGTAGCTGCAATCACATGAGCATGGTGTGGCTGAAATCACTTGCTTATGGAATGGGAAAGATTTTTCCTTTTCCCTTTTTTATGTGAAGAAAACCATGATTCATTCATGTGCTGATCTCCACGCCTTGGAAGCATTGCTTGAAATAACCCTGGGCTGCACAAAGGACTGCTGCCGTTGGGTCCCGCTGCTGATGGTGGGCTCTGCCTTTGCCTTTCCTGGGACAGTGCCCTGACCTTGCCTCTCCGTTTCCCTGCCTGCAGAATGGGGGAAAAGCACTTGAACCTTTGGTGTTTGTAAGGGCTGTACTGAATGGCAGCGCTGCAGTGTAGTCTCCACTTCCCTTCTCCCCATCCATTGTTTATGCTGAGCCTTAGATTAGATGAGTATCTTTTGTTTTTCCTGTAGATAATAACAGCCTGTCTCTACCAATACAGGATTAGGTTCTTCTTTCAGGAAGACGTGGGAAGAAAAAAAATGAATGTGGGTTTTGTAAAGGATGTGTGACAGAAAAGGTTTGAGGGCAGGGAAACATCAGGCTGCACTCTGGATGGGAATGCAAAATGGCTCTGCTGAGCTCTCGGAGAACCTTTCTGCCTCAGCCGTGTCAGCCATGGCTTGCTCACTGGTCACCCAGCAAGATCTCCTCAATGTGAGCAT
Organism: Scopus umbretta; assembly: GCA_013400535.1. Lineage (NCBI taxonomy): Eukaryota > Metazoa > Chordata > Aves > Pelecaniformes > Scopidae > Scopus > Scopus umbretta. The sequence goes on from VZTL01025912.1 coordinate 50,963, forward strand.
TCACCTTTCGTGAAAATACTGTCTTCCTGCTCAGTGGCAAAGAGCAATTGTCACGTTGCTGGTAACTGTGATGAGTAACAGAAATACAGGAGTTGCCGGATGGGTTCATGGGTTTCCATTGCTGGTCTGGTCAATCTTTGGCCTCCTGTCACCTTTCTTTTCAAAATAAGTGTTGTCCCTTCCTTATGCCTGTTCAGATTTTTGTGCCTCTGTCGATATGGAAAACTGATCTGCTTGTTCTGATAATGGTAATGGCCTGCATTCAGTTTCAAGTCTAAAAGTGGGAAGCTCGGCTGATATCTTGTTGGCCAAAGCTAATGAAGCAAAAGCTTTCTTTTTTACATTGCATTTATGGGAGTCTATTGCTCCAGATATTCTTGGATATTTGTAGGAGTGCAGGTGGGTGGATTCACAGATCAACACCTGAAAGGAATTTGAAATCTTCAGACTCGTCATGTGTTTAATTGGACTGTAAGCTGGGACAGAGCCCTCGTGTCTTTTTCCGGCTCTCCGCTAAAATGTGGCTGCTGTAAAGTAAATGGGAAGCATGTGCAGAGTGGAAATTCCCTGGAGGGTATTCACATTTTCTGTGTTAATTCTGCTGTTGCAGGGGGACGCACGGTTTGTTATCTTTTTTTGTTCTTTTTTCCTCCCTCTCGTTAATTTATTCACTAGCTTTAGGTAAAATGGTCTCGTAGATCTGATTTTGTCAGCAGAGACTATATAACTGGACTCTTTGCTGTTTACACAATTCCCATCTGCAATGCGTCTTCATTATTGTATGGCTTTGCCGTGATGCAGACTTCCAAGGCTGTGAGGACATATCGGTTGGGTTCTGCCCCAACCTAACTGTGTCCATGATGTTTGGAAGAAAGACCAAAATTTGCTGGGGCCTCCTTTATCTCTTGTTGATCTGTCTCATGGAGAATTAATCCTTTTTTTATATTCGTACATATTTTGGCTGTCTTATCCCATGAAATGTGCTGGCATTTAGCTGTAACCTGCAGTTACTCATATGGTTTATTCCCTCCTTGCCTTCAGAGTTCAGTCTTGCTTTAAATGGGACTTACTTGGATGGCAGCCTTTCACACTGCAACTCCCCTCCAGAACATAGATTGCTAGATCTTGTACTTACCTGTCAAAATATGACTTTGGAGCAAAGTGGGTGGGTTGTCACTTAGTGCTACTTTCTGTCTTTTGATATGGTTATGTTCATTTATCTTGTGTTTTCAGCTGCTTTCTGTGATACTTGCTAACAAGACCCTCTAAGATGTCATCTTCTGCAGTTCGTCTTGCTGCTCCGGAGGAAGTGCTAATCTGAGCTAGTGGATGCATTTTTGTTAACTTGCCAACAACATGTTAGGGAGAAACTTTGGGCCAGCACACTGTGGCACAGAACGAATTGTTTGTGACAGCAAGTGAATTTACAGCAGGAATTTTCTATCAACAGTGTCAAAACCAAGGCTTTAATGTTGCTGTCTTCTGAAAGGGGCACCTGCGTGAGTGGAAGAATCCTGAGGGCATTGCGCTGAAAATGAAATCGCTGATGATTTTGAGGCATAGTTTAAGAACCAGAATATCTTTTCTTATAAGAAGAGATTCACGAAAGATAGGATGTGTGCCAAACTCATAGGCTGAGGTTTACCTTGCTATTTCTTAAGATGCTGCATTTTAATAATTTCTTGCTGTCTATTTGGAAGAGATTGTCTCTTACTCTCTAAAGACTACATGACAGTTAAGTGTCTTGTGTGCCTCTGTGCTTTTCTCTTCTGGTTACGTTTATTAATTTTTTTCTGTCCAAGAGTCTTTGTGGGTATTTTGCAATGCCAAGATATCAAGCTCCAAGCGTGCAAAATGGTGGAAAATGTTTGGTGTCTGTGCAGCTTGGAGATGTGTTTATCCTGATCCGTACAGTCGAGGCCCATCGTATCACTGGGTGCTCTCGGCAGCACTCTTACGTAGGGGTGAAGTTTTCCGAACTCTCTGTGTGGGTTTCTTTTCAGGTCCTGACCCTACAAACAAGCTCGCCCTAGTTATGCTGTTCATCTTGACTTGAAAGGTTATTGGGTGCAAAGGATACTCTAGCTGGCTGGGCTGTAACAGACACCTGCCTTCAGTAATACACCATCCCCTATTCTCCTTTTGTTCTAATGTCATCTGAGACATCGAGATCCTGTGTTTGAAATGGGGGAGGGGAAAAAAAAAA
>VZTL01025913.1:3202-13956 GCA_013400535.1 Scopus umbretta
AAGAAAAAGTATGCTCAAATTACTTTAATCTTACTCTAAGTTCAAATCATAATGCTTTTCTGTCCTTCCCTTTCCCTTATCAAACTGATTTGCTCTCCTTTCATGGCTAGTTGGTTGCCAATGTTTCATTCCTTATACATACCATAAGTCTCACTCTAAAACTTTTGGAGATAATTTCTCCACTGAAGAGACTTCATCAGAGTGCACCTCTTCTTGCAGAACATTAGCTCTCACAGACTCTCCTTTGAAGTGTTCTAGGAAGCCCCAAAAGATTTATCCTTTCTTCTGTAAGAGCTCTTAATTTCCTCATTAACTGTGAGAGAGACTTTCCATGTTTCTCAATTAAAAAATAAATACATAATTTAAAAAATCATTATTTTGCTTCCTTAGATTTGAAGGTATCTTTTTGTTAGGTAAAGCACTGTTATACTTGACCACTTTATCAATACCTTTGTTATTTAGCAAGGGCTAAAACTCTTATTTCTTTTCTCCTTCATTCTTTGGGGATTTGTTCTCATATTTTCACATAGAACGTGCCTCATGGTGGACTTCATGTCTGTATCTTTGTGGACCTTAACAAACACAGTTGATAAAAACCCCTGAGCAGAATACATTAGCTGGTTCTTGGCAGAGGTAAGACATGGTGGCAATTCACTCTCCCTCTTGTCATACTGTCAGTTATACAACTATCAGTTGGTTTAGGTGATTTTTGTATATTTCTTTTATCAGAAAAGTTGAACCAAGCAAAAATCTAAAGATGTGAGAATGACCTGTTTAATTGCTTTGATGTATGTATGAAAAGAAATCAAACTGTAACAAGGAGGCATAATGAAATATTAAAATGTCACCCCAAAACATATGTCTTCCTACCCCCTTTTTTTCTCCAACCTTTAATTAAAACAGCTAGTGGTTTTAACTTATTTTTTCCTCTTTTCTGTAAGCCTGTCCTCCCCATTTGTTCTTTTTTGCCTCTCAGTTTTCCTGACTGAGATCGTAGCTTGACTGAGATTCATTTCTGCAAATAACATCAGCATGGGAGCCGAAAACAAATGTTGGTACAATACATTCAAACATCCAACAGATGAATGTCATGTAGAATTTGCAGTTGACCCTGGGGAAACCAAGTTTAGGATTAATTGTCCTGGCTCTTCTTTAACCTGGGAAGAAATAAACTTTTTCAGCTACTTTTATAGGACTCTTCATGCCACCAGTACATGGCTATTGTTACACCAGTATGTTTGTTTCCTGTGTGAGGCAGCGTACCAAGAAAAACAGAAAGCTCCTGTCCACTAGAGTTTTTGATTTTCAGATAGTCCACTGGTTTTATGTTACCCATGCCTCTAGCATTCCCCTGCTTCTCAGCAGCTGGTGTAAGGTTTGATTTTTTTTGACTTCAGAGATGTTTTATCAGGCCTGAACTAGAGCTTAATTAGAGTTTATCTAAACACTGACCTGGAAACTGTAAGGCAGAGGAGGAATAAGTTTGCCTTCTGTCTCATTTCCCTTCCTTCCTCTGGCACTGATTCTGCTGACTTCATCACTTGAAGTTTCATAAGAGCACTTCATGCTCACTTTGTATGTTCAGAGTCATGGGGGGGTTTTTCCCTCTTGTGAGCACTAGTCCACTGGTAGATTGTATCATTCTTAGCACCTGTCCAAATTTATTAGACTATATAAAAGATTCCTCAGTTTGGAGACATTCAAAATATGCAATTTCAGTTCAGTTGATTAGGTGTGAGATACATGTCACAGTGGACTACCTATGCAAGGTGACTGTCAACCACTGCACCTGCAGGAAACGTTATTTTCTTTGGGTAGAGGTACACAGCGTCAAGAGATTAAGCTCCGCTGCTCCATCTCGTGGGAGGAACTAAGCACATCACGATGCACTTGTCAGACAGGTGCAACATCTCTGTAGCCTGTTGTAACTGCTCCAAGTAAAGGGATAAAATCTCCATCTACTGTGAAGGCAAAGATTCAAATAGGAGAAACAAGTGACACAAACCCAGCAATGTTCTCTGAAGATGAGTTTTCATTTACATACAAGTTTTCCTAAGTCCACTTTCACATTCCTCAATAAATGAAATTCTAGAGATTGTTGTAGGTTTCAGATGTAGGAACAAAACCAGACCAATCACCTCTACTAAACCCCAGTTAATATGTAGTAGCTGAGAGTTGCTGCCTTGTAGCACTTTGAATATTCAGACTCTGCCCCTACCTAATCCTATATGCTAAATCCTCATCAACTCTGTTGGAATCTATTAAAACTTCATTTACTGAAAGCAATTGCAGCTATGTGATTTTCATGTCATTAATGGTGGCAGTGGACTACCTTTGTTGCATTGTTTCCTTCCCATTTATTTCTAAATCTTCATGTCCCTTTGACCACAGAATAGATGTCTGTTCCCTGGGCTGTGGGGTTTTACGTGATTGATTGGTAATGAAAGATCACCTGGTACTCTTCTGTGATGATTTTTTCAATGAAAATGTCAGTACTTTTCCTGTTTTACCAGCATTGGTCTGCATAATCCCTCAATGACTATTGTCCTTCAAAGAGTCTAGCCAAACAAGAACATCTCAGTAGGCCATAGAGTTTCCCCTATAATTCTGTAGGCTAGCAAGTATGAAATAATTTTTGTCTTTGATTATTTCAGTGATAAACAAATGTCAGGTAATATAAAAGCAAAAGGAACTTTTAACATAATATTTAACACAGGAGTTAAAAAGAGTAAAAAAAAAATCCTTAGTATTCTAAGAAAGGCACAAAGTCTTTATACACACAAACACACGTTTTCCTTTTGGCAAAACTCTGCATCCTCTGTTCTTTTTTAATGTACTATTTCCATCTTCATAAAGATATACATATAAATTTATTCAGTTTAATGATAGTTTTACAGGAAAATTGTGCAAAATCTTAAGGATTGTCTTCAATGTGATCTGGTGAAACCATGGAAGATTAAGAGGAAATTTAGTGTGCTTTTTATGTTCACCAGTCCTTCAGAAGGCAATCCTCATTCCAGCAAACATACCATGTAAGCAATTCTTTTCCCTTGAGGACTGGTAGTGTAGGGGCCTCGGAATGTATTATTGAGAGGGAAAATCAGCTGAACAGCCTCTATTACCTTAGTCTGGGAGGAATTCCATGAAAGTCAAACATGAATATTTTACTGGGGAAGGGAATGCCAGTTTGACTTGCTGTAATTTATTTATGAGTTAAATTTCCAAAGCTTTTTAAGATACATGTAGGCTTTTTGGGTCACACTCTGCTTTCGTTACACCAAAACACAGAATAACTGCATTGTCTTCTGTGAGATCATGACATATTTCCACAGCTATGAATGAAATATTGTTAACAAGTTTGGGTCTAGATTTATTCACTTTGCTTACTCACACAAGCTGAAAGGACATCATTGCTTCAGATGTTAGATGTCTTAAGGAAATTTAACACATAGGGTCTAAATGTTCCCCCATGTAATCCATAAGGGAATAAAGGCCTCGCAGAGTTTGTGTTTGGCCATAATCTGCCACTATCTTTGCCTTGCCTTCCAATCAAATGCAAGGTCTGCTTTTCACTATTTAGGCATAACAAGGTTTGACAATAATTAGGAGTTTCCCTCCAGTCCAAAAAGCTGCCAGCAGTTGTCTGACTTGTAGAGAGGCATAGGATGAAATCCATGACCACCCATGGCATATAGGAAGAAAGGTTTGGAATTATTAATTGTAATGCTATTTGCAGTACAAGTAAAGGTAACATTTGAACCCAAGACTGAAGAACACCCAATGAAAAAGAGCCTTAAATGCACCAAGCAGGCATTTTAGGTCAGAAAAATAGAAATAGTACAAGTTTCTTACCTATTTTGTGGTCCTTGATTTAGCAGTGAGTTTATAAGGAGGAGGAATTGTCAAATTCTTAGATGTTAGTGAATGATTTATTAGGTGTCCAAAAGCAAACCTGTGAGCCACAAGATATAAAGAAAACAGGCCTCAAATGGTCAGTCCAGATTTCCTGCTAAGGTAAAGACTGTTATATTCATTAGGGAATCTAACAAAGAAAAACATTACAAATATCAAAAACATGTCTGATCTTGAAGCTGTAAAGTAGGAGTTTAAGAAATTTCAAGATGGGTGATTTGTTTAACATTTGCGTTACCTGCATGACATTGTATAATCTCAGTGTCTCACTCTTGAATGATAACTGTGAAGATCAAACTGATCGCTTTGCCTCATGCTGGCTTTCCCATCCATCGCTAATTATGATGTTTGCCTTTGTGGGACTTTTATGTGCTTGGCATTCAAATGCCTTTTCCACTTGTGGCCTCAGCTGGTGTGATCCTACTTCAGCAAGAAGGCATGAAGCAGGTCTGTTTTTGTTTCCGTGTTTCTCTTTCTATGCTTTCACCTGCCTGCTAGAAGTTGACAGAATTTTGTCAGAAACACCAGAATAATTCCCACTAGGAGAGTGGACAAACATTCAAGCTTAGTAATATCCCTTACCTAGCCCATGTTGTGAGATTATTAGATAATGTCTGCAAAGTGCTCCAAAATTCTTGGATGAAAAGCAGCATGAATGTGAAAAGCAGTACTAAAAGTACATCTAGAATTTTAAATATACTTGTATGTTTGGGTGGGGTTGTGTGCATCTGTGTGCATGTTGAAACATATATACGTATGCCTTCCCATATACATTTGGAAACACTGTATTTAGGAAACTGTAGCTGCTGCAAATCAGCACCATCCAGGGGACTTCTTGACACGTCTTCACAACTACATATGAGATTCCCTTGTTCAATAGGCAGGATTGTCCTCTGTATTTTTCCCAAGAAAGACTATCCGGGGCCTTTGCAGGGGAGACAGTGATCTTCACCACATCAGTGAACACTGAAAAATATGAGCTTTTATGATAAATTGAAATATTAACTGAAGAAAGATATGGTCACATCCTTACAGTTATGTTTTCTAGCCTAGAATGCTCCAAGAAAAATCCTTCCTCTTAATTGCTTGCATTGCTTTCATGCTATACCTCTCAGCTGCCTAACTATGAACTGATTCTGTATCTGCATAGCAGATACATATTCATGTGTCCATGTAGTACTAATGCAGCTGTGTACCCACAGCCTTCTGAACGTATAGTCAGCTATTCTTTTTTTTCTCTTTTCTTTTTTTCTAGTAGACATCCAGTGGTTTGAGGTTTCCCTGAATGTTTTCAACATTTCAGTATCTGTAAACTCATCCAGTCTTATTTGTAGGATCTTTGTGATAGATGACCCGGTCATTTTCTGAGAATTCTGAAAAAAAAAACCCTTCAGAATTTAGGCACTTGATGGGGTCAGGAGATGGCACTCTTTTGGACTAATACCAAACCAAGAGTGTCACGGCTTGTTTCACCGCTCAAGAGTTTTCTTCATTAAAAAAATTATTTGTGATTCATTTGAAGCCAGTAAAGATTCTGGAGCACATTTCATACCCCTACAATGTTTTTTGTCCTCCTTGCACAGTCAGTTCTATTCAGTAACAGATGTTGCTATGTTTCTTTTGTATCAACTTTGAAAGTACTCTCGCCTCCTTTGGGATGAAAAGCACTTTATAAATGTAAGCTTATTGTTATTTCTTTATGAGTATCTTTGACAGTTCACTGCTGTTACCCATGGAACTCTGCCCTGGTAATAAAGCTGTTAATAATACACTATCAGTCAACCTTAAGAAAGTAATACAGTATTTATTGGGACAGCATCAATGTTTGTCATTCTTGGTTCAGTGATATATGTGTGTAGTAGTATTTCTGAGGGAGAAACAGGGTTGCTGGTGAAAAGATGGACCTGATTCTGCAGAGGGATGGGTACAAACTTTGAGTAAATATTAGTGGAAATACAGAATTTTCTGCATTTTAGATGCGATGCTCAGTGTGCTCTAGTTTAAGGCTTCTTGTATATGTATCATTTACACACAAACTCTTAAGCCTGTGAAAACATGACACTGTTCCTTTAGTAAATAATGCTGGGACGAGGTGGGGGAAAGAGGCCATCTGAACATTCATCGTTAATTGTATGTTAATGTTGAAGCTTGAAGCCCTTAATCCCAAACCTTGGTACTTTGGTGGTTTGCCAGCTATTTAAAGAGCTGAAGAACAGAGCATCATCTTCCTCTGGAAATTGTAGTCCTTTATTTTTAGCAGTCTGTTCTTAAAAATTGTAATGAAAGTTTTACTCCTGTTTTGCTGATCAAATAATGCATATGTCTCTTTACCCAGACTGCAGCACAATATCACAGATTAGGAAAGTGGTATCTAACAGAAAAAATTATCCAACTGCATTCTTTTGCCTGCTCAAACTGCACAGCATCTTTTAAATGCTTTTATCAATTTTGTTTATGCGTTGTCCATTTTACCTTTATAGTGTTATCACACCAAATATAATATAGATGGAATATCAGTGTCCTAGAAGTTTTAAAAACACACAGATGCAAAGGCAAGCCCAAGCTTGCAAAGGCAGCCATACAAAAGGGTGGTGCCTGGCCAAAGAACATATAGATTGAAAGAAAAACCAGAAAACAAAACAAAAAATGTTAAGACTGACATCTTTTAATAAGCATGGAAGTCAGAGCTTTAAAAGAGAATTTGAAAAGGGAAAAATTACATATTCTTTCTTATCTTTATAAGTAACATAAGAAGCAACATGGGAGGAAGTAAGAAAGTGCTTGTCTGAAAAAGTAACACATAGATAGAAGAATAAAGTACCACAAGCCAAAGTCTGTTGCCAAATTCCTGATACTGAATGAGATCATATTCTGTCCTTGTTTCAACTATTTCTCCATAAATCAGGCACAAAAACTCTTGTGCTTTTCCTTCAAATAGACAGTAATGCAGAAATATTTACATTTTTATTGATGTACAGCTTTTCTTTACATCCTACACAGTTTACTTCTTCTACTAGGAAAGCTTTTTCCTACACTAACTACAGTGTAGTCCAGTTGATTTTAGCCTTTTATTCTTGGGCTTTTGGGGAATGGACACCTCAGGGATTCATGAAAAAAAATATGCATACATTTTCAATACAAACCAGAAATAGAAAATGGCACTATAAACTGGAAAAGGTTGATAATTACTGACATGAAGAAATCACAGTCTTCTTTTGGATAAGTGTAATCAAGAATAAGTTCCAGCTGTGATCTCTATAGGCTTTAGAGTTTCACTGAATTAGAATTCAGTCTACCATGTTCAGCTAAGTGTCATTGTATCAGTTACAGAAAAGCAGTATAACAGAACAAAGTAACATCAAGAATCCCATCCTCCCATTCTTTGTTTTAACATTGTTCCACATAATCTCTGTTGCTAAATGCTAGCTATTATATAATTCAATTCATTCAGAAGCATCTAGCCAACAAAAAGACTCACTCTGAATGTGAATCTTCAGCATTATGCAATTATTACTGGATGTCAGCATAGAAGACTAAAAAAAACTGTACTGTGAGTGAAAATGTAAGGAAAAAAGTCTAAAGCAGTACATATTTGTGCTGTTATCCCTTTTCCATTGCATATAACTTACTAATACCTTTGTCATAAACCTATGTGTTGTGGTTTAACCCCAATGGGCAACCAAGCACCACACAGCTGCTCGCTCACCCTCCCCCACCCAGTGGGATGGGGGAGAGAACTGGAAAAAAACCTTAAAACCAGTGGGTTGAGATAAAGGCAGTTTAATGGGATAGTAGAGAAATAGAAAATAATAATAATAATTATAATAGAATATACAAAGCAAGTGATGCACAATGCAACTGCTCACCACCCACTGACCCATGACCAGCCCGGCCCCGAGCAGCGATCGCTGCCCCCTGGCCAACTCCCCCCAGTTTCTATACTGAGCCTGACGCCGTATGGTATGGAATAGCCCTTGGGGCAGTTGGGGTCAGCTGTCCTGGCTGTGCCCCCTCCCAGCTCCTTGTGCCCCTGGCAGAGCATGGGAAGCTGAACAGTCCTTGACTAGTGTGAACACTACTGAGCAACAACTAAAACATGAGTGTGTTATCAGCATTGTTCTCATACTAAGTCCAAAACACAACACTATAGCAACTAATAGGAAGAAAATGACCTCTGAATTAAGCTGAAACCAGGACACAATAGAAAGTACCAGTCTTTTTATTTTGTTTTATAAGCCCAGACTGGTCTCTTTGGAAATAGGTTTCTGACAGATTTATTCTTTACATCATTTTGAATTAAGTCCATTGCAACTGATGTCACTCCGTATACTGTATCTCTTTAAAATTCTCTTTACCTTCATAAACCAACAGTTCTAAAATGTCTTAAGACTGATGTCATGGAGAAATGTTTAAACAAAAGTGTGTAAAACTCACAGTTTCATTTCTATAAACAAAGTCCACTTCCAGCAGTCTGGTTTTACAATTAAAGCAGTTTTAGAATATTAAAGTTTTCTAGTTAAGACAATGTTTTCTGGAAAGATTGCCTTTATGGTTAAAAGATATTTTGCCAAGTCATTTTAGATTGGAGAGATGGTTTGTCACTTGCCATTTAGCACTGCTTAAGAAAAGTCCAGATAAAGAATTAAGGCAGGGAAGTGTGTATTTAAAACTGCAAATTCAGTCCAAGAGAAACAGGAACAATATTTTATTAAACTTCATCACTTATTTAGCAGTAGTTTCCTCATGTCTGAAATATAAGAGACTTAAAGAAAAGAAAAGAAAAAAAAAAACATGTTAAGCTGAACTGAAAAAGATACACTTGTTGTGGATTTGCACTGATGTTATCTCAATTCTTTTACCAGAATGAAAAAAGGCTCTTTATTGTTTAATTCTAGTAAGAGAACTGTACAAAAAAGAAGGCTTAATATCACTGTCTTAACAATAAAGAGAAAACCACAAATTAATTGTGTTAGAAAGAAATGACAGCTGATATTGCTCAGAAAAAAATATCATTCTTAACATTGAAAGATGATTTTGCTAAGAGACTTGCTTGTTCATTTGTTCTGAGATCAGGTACAATGAAGTTATGTAATATATCATGTCTCCCCAGCCCACTAGACATTGAAAAAAAAAAGAAATTCTTCACATCTCATTGGTATTCAGACCTAGACCGGTACAAAATGGTGTCAATTACATAGTAGACTTCAGCTAAAATATCTGCTAACAAATGTAGGATGTAATGGAATTCATAGCACAGTAACTTTCCATCTCTTGGACAAAATAGCTACAGTACAGGAAGGGAAAGAAACGTAACAATCGTGCTTCATATTGACTGCATTGTAATAGAAACAAGGCACAAGGATGCCATGGAAGCATGGATGCTTTCAGGGTATAACTGGCTGTATGAGTATATAGTTTAAACTCTTTTTTTTTTTTTGTCTTTACCTTTCTTCTGTTCTCATATTTCTGTTTTCCTCTTCCATTAAATTGGGGAATTTTTTTATTGTCACCTACAACCCACTAGACTACACAGTCTGATAGTAATTGGTAGCTGAAAATGGATGGGGAAAGCTAAGTTGGAGGGGTGTAATCTATCAGCAAGTAACACAGATAACATCATCAGTAAGAGACAAGGTTGTTGATACTTGTTTATCCCAGGAAGTATTCCCCATTTGTGCTGTGATTCAGTTAATTAGTAGACCCTGGAGAAGTGAAATTGCATAACAAAATCTGCTTCCCAAAATCAAGTAATGAATATGTCTCACTAGAAGGTTTTTTTATTTAAGAAATCACAGTGTCTTGGAGGTATTTTCTGAATAAACATATGTAGGAAGGTTAGCTAGGATGACGATAGGGATGGTGGAAGAAGAGGAAAATAAAAATGGAAGAAAATGAAAAAATCTGAGATAATGAATAATAATGACAATTACAAAAATAATTTTTAGAACTGGGGATATAGGAAGATAAGGGTCAAATTACTTGGTAGGAAACACTGCTAGAAAGACAGGTAATTAGCAATATATCCTTTTCCCATTTAGCCATGTCATTCAAACAAGAAATACCTGCAGATGTAAACATGTAGTTTAGAAGCATATAAAATTTTCATGTGAGCTGATTTTACAGATCAATTTCCAGCTGTTGTTGGCTTATGGCTGTTAGGAGACTTATGTCTCTTGGTTCATGCCCATGAACAAAGTGTCATCTGCAGTCCAGCTATCATTTAACTGAATTTTGAGAGGGTAATCTAATATCCTCATTTGTATGTGTCATAACAAGACACACAAATACAGTACTGAGTGTGGAAGCGAGAGCATAGCAGCATGTGCCTAGCTGGAAATGCCACAGACAGGAGTTTCATGCTGTCCCTAAACCTCTGCTGGGGTATTTCAGATCTCACCAGAGACACAGAGAGTGACAGCAGGGTCAAATTCTGTAAAACTGAGCAGGGATTTTGTTATGGAAACTAAATGTGGCCTGCATTTTTTCCAGCAAAGAGACTCATTTTTATTATATTGCAAGGTAAATAACACTCTTTCTTTTCCAGGGATCCTAGTGACCTGTGCTGGGCTGATATGCCCCATACTCTACCTCATGGTAGCTGAGGAATATCAATGAGATCTCTTCACCATAAATGTATATTAATGATATTTAAAATACTACCCTACAGTTCATGACCAGGAAATAAATGCAAGACACATTCTTATATTTCCCAAGCAGCTATCTGGCAAAATCAATGGAAAGAAATAGGAAGCTAGACAATGTTACACCTCTGTTTGGGTTAAAGAATCACTATCATAAGGAACACACACACACAGACACAAACAACACCCCCCCCCCCGCCC
>VZTL01025919.1:9086-23777 GCA_013400535.1 Scopus umbretta
GGAAGGTGGGCTACGCAGGGCCAAACCCACGGGGGAAGGTGGGCTGTGCAGGGCCAGACCCACGCGGGAAGGTGGGCTGTGCAGGGCCAAACCCACGGGGGAAGGTGGGCTGTGCAGGGACAAACCCACGCAGGAAGGTGGGCTGTGCAGGGACAAACCCAAGCGGGAAGGTGGACTACGCAGGGCCAAATCCATGCGGGAAGGTGGGCTGTGCAGGGACAAACCCCACGCAGGAAGGTGGGCTATTCGGGCCAAACCCCACTCGGGAAGGTGGGCTACGCAGCCCAAACCCCACGCGGGAAGGTGGGCTACGCAGGCCAAACCCCACGCGGGAAGGTGGGCTACGCAGGCCACAGAAAACCCACGCAGGAAGGTGGGCTACGTGGCCCAAAACCCACGTGGGAAGGTGGGCCACGCGGCCCAAAACCCACGCGGGAAGGTGGGCTACGCAGGCCAAACCCCACGCGGGAAGGTGGGCTACTCAGGCCAAACCCCACGTGGGAAGGTGGGCTACGCAGCCCAAACCCCACGCGGGAAGGTGGGCTACTCAGGCCACACAAAACCCACGCAGGAAGGTGGGCTACGTGGCCCAAAACCCACGTGGGAAGGTGGGCCACGCGGCCCAAAACCCACGCGGGAAGGTGGGCCACGCGGGCCAAACAAAACCCACGCGGGAAGGTGGGCTACGCGGCCCAAAACCCACGCGGGAAGGTGGGCTACCTGTAGGTGTGCGCCGAGGAAGCCGTCCTTAGAAAGGAAACATCCGTGGGCAAAACGGCATCGAGGGTGCAGTACCCAGCAGGGGGATCCAGAACAAACACTTAAGCAAAACAGAAGTGATGGGTTTTTTATAAAATCAAAAGGATCTGCGGGTTTCTGCTACTCTTTACGAGCATCCAAATGAAATGGAAGCACTGGTGACAGTTAACAGTCTCCTTCAGTGTCTCACTGTTCAGATACAACACTACTGGGAGTTTAATTAAGAACTGACAAAACTGACTCATCTGCTTTCCCTAGAAAATGGAATTAAACTAAAACGGTGCATGATGTAAGATTAAATTAAGCAGATTATTTTTAAAAGGCGTAATTTAGTGCATGTGTAACTTATCTATATAATGATTCCTCGCAATCAGCCACCTGTAGGAACTTTGTTTTTCAACTACTAGAACTTGAAGACAATTCTAGTAGAAAATAGGAATTAATGTTTAGATGTGTCTTTCTCCGTGCCCTGTACGGAAGATACACCTGCCTGCCACAGACTTACAGACGACCAAGCTTTACATCCTTTCACCACGTGAAAACCTCCTCGTTTCAAGATGGGCTCGTAAATAGAGTCTCAAATATAAAAAGTCCTCAGGGGACACCACGAAATAATAGAATTTTGGCCAGGATATACAACTCAGCCTTCAGCAGTTTCACAATTTAGAGCGCTGCAGATTTAGCTCATCCAAGAGCACTACAATTCAAGCTGATGAGAGTCTCTTTAGAAGTAAAAATTAACCTGCTCCAAAACTCCTAAATTAATAGCAAGTGGTATTCTGATAGGCTTGATCGACATACCTTAATCGAGGGAGCGGAGGACGGACAGTAAGAGAAAGAGGGATAAACACAAGTTTAATCATCCGTTTTCCTGTAAAAACCTCCCCGCAGGCAAATCTTCGTACCTACACAAAGAATATGAATTTCGATTTATGTGTCCATTCCGCATGCATCGGCTTGGGCGCCAAACCTGTCCTGTCCGTGTTTAGAGGTTATGGACCAAACCAGAGCCCTGTGCCTGTCAGGTCTTTACCCTCCAACAGCTCGTAGACGTACCCACTGCAAGAAGCAAACACCTTTCATCGTCTGCGAGCACTTTAAGGCAAAGTCTCCTAGAAGTACAGTTCAGATAACAAGAACAACTGAAGAGTGTTAATGAAAAACCTCTTATAGATTTCTGCGCAATACATTTACTAAAGATGCATCTACAACGCACAATTCCTCGTGATAAAGTATGATCACAGTTCTTGCACGGACTGACTCGCTGTAAGCGATTCCATTCAAGCCATTACGACTTCATCATGTCTAGGATGTGCCAGAGCAGCCCTACTGACATTGAACAGATTTCTCTCCGGAATCACGGCACAAATAAGCTCTTCTGTAGCCGCCGTTAACTGGCGGTGACCCATAGCCTTTATCCACTAATATGGAAGAGCCGGTTTCCACTTTGAATGAAATCTAATGCAGTCATTCTTCAGTTTAAAACCAAAACATGGGAAAATGCCTTCCCTTTGAGAAAAGCAGAACAAAAGCAGATATTGTTGCAGCCTCAAAATGAGTAAAATTTCCTTCCCTGGGGCAGGGAGCTAGCCTGGTAATTAATTACACTTTCTCCAAGAGCCGGACAAAAGATGAAAATAAGAAGCAGCGCTTTCGTAACTGAAGGGAAGGACAAGAGAGACTGCGGTTCATGGTATTTCTGTCCTCATCACATCAAGAAAAAACAAAACGCGGCAATTTTCAGGCTACTGCAGCCACCTCCACCGTTACATGCCGTATTTTCTTCTCTTGTACTCTCCAATGAGTTTGTCACTATTAGTCTGTTTCTTGCATGAGAAACTACAAAATGGTTTGGGGCAAAGTGCGTGCTTTTTCCTAGAACTCGCTGAATACCCTGATGATAAACACCTCTCTTGCTCTGGATCATCCTTTACTTGAACGATCATCAGAATCGCAACTTACTACATACATAACTTTCAATTTTGCTTAAAGCTACATCAAGGAGCCCGCCTCTATCCCCTCGGGGCTCTAGATTCTTGCATGATTACCAGTGGCTTAGTATTTGCAAGAACAAGGATATTGATAATTAGAAGCATACCGGAGAGGAGTCCAAGGGGTTACTGGCAGAACTCATTCCACTGACGCTTAAAGGGAAAATAACTTAATGGCATCATTTTTAACCTTGAGCCATATAGTTGTGTTTATACAATCCTTGTTCACAGACTAATCTAGCAGCATTTATTTACGCTTCCTTCTACCCCAGAGCAATGGGAAAAGGCCCAGGGTCTGAACTTTCACAGCTATTTTCAAATGTAGTCAAACTAATTAAAGTTGTGGATTTTATACATCTCCTTGACATGCTCTTTTTGGAAACATGGAATAATTTCCAGGGCATGAATATTCTGGGTGATAATACCGAGAAACAAACTCAAGACTGCAAGAGGTTTGGAAAGGCACGCTATCATTTTAAAACACTGAAAAACTTCCTTTATGTCTGCAAAAGAGTCTGAGTAAGGAGTGTTGTAGTGAGAACATTGCAGGGATCCAAATTACTTTAGCCTGCAATGAATGCAACTGGAGAAAAACTGTGCTCTTGTCAGTGTTTTCCGAGGCATTCAGCACACTGCTGAAGAACATTTATGGATTAACAACCCAGGAGCTGAACTGGAAGCACTGGGAATCTAACCTGTATGCCCGGCAGCGTGAACAGTAACCTGAAAATCCAGCATGCCAATATCCAGCTCTTGAGACAGCTCAGCTATAAAAGGGTTTTTTCCCACCCTTGCAGTCACGTAAGGCACCTGCTTCCTCTGCACAAGCCTGAAGCCACTAGAAGAAGCAGTGACCGAGATGGGCGATATTATAAAATAACTGAGACGAAATGGGAAGGTCTCGGAGATGTGGCAGTGGTTGGGCAGTGGACGTGCCTCGAACGGCGATAGTGCTGATCATAAAAAGCCAGCTGTCCTGCAGTGATGGTAGGGTGAAGGCCACTTGCATTCACGTTTAGAAATCCATTTACAGCAGCACAGGCAGAGTCCTGTACCTCCAACGTCCTGCAGACCCAAGCATTCGGGTAATTTAACAGTAGCATACTGTTGACTTCTGAGAGTACGTGAATGCTTTACACATCCATGTTCAGGACACGCAGTTACCTTTAGAAACAGCGTTAACACTTCCTACCTCAAGTAGCAATCAGATCTTTATACTGCCGCTAGAGAAATCTAGAAATCTTGGCACAGCAAGAGCCAAAAGTCATTCCGTTAACACAATTTGGTCTGCTGTTCTTGAGTCGCACTTTTTAAAAATCGAAATTAACTGAAGAATCGTCATTACAAAGTCCTTACAGAACAATGCCCAGAATAAGCTCTAGTTGCTTGTACAAAATAATTTAATATTAAGCACTTGAGTATTTACAAGCTTACTGCAAAGCATTATACTAAATTTCAAACACTTTATATGCCAAAAAAATACGGCCATTAATTACTGGTTAGTAGTTGTGTTCCACCTCCCTGCCACAGTAGCGAGACAGTTATTTCTTCTGTTGACTCCTGCTGAAACCCAGAAATCTCATCTGTGTTTACAGTAGATCCAGTTTTTGGTACTTGTAATAGTATCTGGGGAAAAAGCGAGAAGTTAAATACTATCAGTAACGTGGCACATTCTCGAGTGTAACAGAAAGCTCATCGATCTGACACGCTGTTCAGATGCTCGATAGATATCTATGCTATCGTGTGTTTGGAGGAATCTGAATCTTGTAGGTCAATTGCCAGCGAGAAGGGAACAAGAGTTCTCAGTGTGTGTCCATTCCTAACGAAAAAGAGCATCGTCTGAAAGACTCCCTTGAGCAGAGATGAAAACACCCAGCAGAAACCCCCCCCACCACCTTTAGGCAGTCATTCCCAATGCCCAGGCTCCTCTAGAAAAGCCGTAACAGAACCAAACTTTTGTTGCAACAACACCGCTTGCTGAGTTCCGAGGTCCCCTTGCCTACCAAGTACAACCTACGTTCTGTACTGCCACAATTCTCTCGGGCACATGACTTAACATCCTTGTCATCCTTGTTCTTTGATCTGTACAGAAGCATCAGGTGGTTGTCATTAATTAGCACGTACACACACTTAAAAGCATGTCCCTGCGTTCTAGATGCTGTATGTACTCGATCTGTAATTCGAGTAGGAGAGTATTTGCACCTAGGAAACTTAAATTCCACGGGAAATTTGTGTATATGCAATATTTTTGAAAGCCATTATGCTTACACGGTGTCTCTGTATTAAGTTAAAACAGCGTAAGTGGCAAACGCAACTTGCAGAAAACTTGCAGACGTTGTCTGTAAAGAACTACTTTAAACTTAGGAAGGGATACGCCATCCAGTGGCACACTGAGAAACTTCAAGAGAGATTGGAAAGGGAGGGGATTTTACCTCTATGGCAGTTATGAGACCGTTTTGGAGACATTTCTCATTTTTGTTTAACAAAAAACTAGGAAGTGAAGAAAGGAGCTTCCCCTATGTTACGGGTCTCAGGAGAAAAAAACAGAAACCTTTAGAGAAAAGTTGACAACTTTTAAAGAAAAACACCCTATTACATGAACTACTTTCGGGGTGGGGAGGAAAGCACTGGATGCTGAAGAGCTCAGTTTAGCCGAGAAAGATATAAAACACACCACCAGCTGAAAGGTGAGGTCGGACACGTTCACCCTAAAAATAAGGCACAGGATAATAATTTACTAAAAAACCTGGTGTCTTCTCTGGGGAGCCTCCATACCAGCGGTGAAGCTCAAAGTTGTGTTTAGGAGTAACTTGAAGAGGCGCAGATATTCCCAGAGTTACCTAGTAGCACCTTCTGGCCCTGAAACAGCTAGATTGTATTAATTCCTACACTAAAGATCCTTGGAGGAGAAAACATTAGTGTAGTTTGCTACTGAAGTACTGCTGCATGAGAACACCATTAAGTCAGAAATGTGAAGCTTTCAGCACCTTTTACTCTTTAGCCTTGTGATTTTTCCAAATATTCAGACTTAAAAAAAACAAACAAACAAAAAAAACCCAAGCAAAACAAAACACCTTTAAACACTCAAATAGCCAGGTACCACCTGCACAGTGAACCAGTTCTATTACCTTCAGGCACTCCTTTGGGAAGGCAGAACGCTTTTGTGTTAACTGGAATTTGGTGAAGCCTGGAAGGCCTGCGGCACGGTGAAGTTCTGACAATGGAGCAGATTTCTTGTCTGCCGCACAGAGGCTGAAAAGATTAATGACATTTCATTCACACAACTATTTCCATTGAAGAAATGTTCTTCTAGCTTTCTTCCAGGGAAATTAGAGATGACACGCAGCTTTCAAGGGATGCCATTATAAAACATTTAAGACTACTTGTGTGCACTTAATATGCTGTTGGAAAGGGCGATAGAAAGCTTCAAAGCTTAACTGTTTTCTTCAGCTGTTTGTAATACTGCAAGGCTTTAATATACAGTAGATTACATACTAGCATGCCAAAACTGCCTTTAAAGAGTGCAATAAAATTAGAACCTGAAAAATATTCTTTTCTTCTGGACTTTGAGGAGTAATTTCTTTTTCTGAGCTCAGAGATGCAGGAACAATTTCTTCTGAATTTACATACGGACTGGTGGTATTCAGGAACAGTTCTTCCCCAGGTGAGGCTTTGCACACTGGTGACAAGCTAAGCTACAGCTCCGTCGAAATACAAAACATACAGCAATGACTACCCAATTAAATAATCGACAACAATTCAAGTTGGCCCAAGCAAAAGGTGCTCTATTCCTTCAGAAATACTATTTAGGACTCCAGTGATTCCTGTCTTCAGCCTTCACCAAGAGCTTGATGTTCTCCATTTGTTCATCTAGTATCCATAAACCCAAGCATGCTTGCAACATTAGGAAAGCCCAGTCTGTTTCCCTGCCAAATAATCTGGTGCAAAATTAAGCACTCTATTGTAACTGTTTCCCTTTTTCTAAAAAAAAAACCGTACAGTTGGCTGATTTGGTTGGGAGCTGTGGCATGAAAGCGACAGAGACGTCACTTCTGTTCCTGCAGAGAGAAGCGGTAGTGCTATACTACCTTTACTGACAAAGAATTCAAATTGGCATTTAAATACCAAGTTTCTTTGTGTCAAAGGAGTAATGCAAGTAAGGCTACTAAACTAAGCTGGTTTTTGTTTGTGTCAAAGGAGTAATGCAAGTAAGGCTACTAAACTAAGCTGGTTTTACATTAGAAGATGTTGCAAAAATACAAACCAGATACCTGGAGGTTTTTGTTGTAGTTTAACTGTCCAGCTGATTGACTTTAACATGTAGTTTGCTGTGCAATTTGTATTGTAGTCAGAATTGGACTGTGCCATGAAGAATGATTTGTTTGGTTTTAATCAGTAAAAAAAAAAAGCATCAGGATAGACACTCACATCTAGCTCTGCAGGCTGAGCATAACCAAGGTTTTTTAGGGCTTTATCTTCCTCCGTGATCACCATGGTGGAACTAATTTGCTGAACAAAAACAGAGAAGAATTTAGTATCAGTTTCCAATTCTTTGCTGTTTATTATTAGACCTACAGTACTCCCCTAGTACACAGTACTATTTGTAACAACTCCATTGAGCATTGCTAATAGTTCTCAGGGTTTAACCACTGAACTCCTATCGTTCACTTTTTTTTTTGGTCGTATGCCCTCCAAAATTAAGACAAAGAATCAGATTACTGCAGCACAGAACGCACGCATTTCGCGTCCCCTTCACAGGTAGGGGATAAAGCACTTCCTACCACTTCTCATATTTAATTGTAACTTTTGTCACGATTCAAAACTCTCACTTCAGCTTTATGCCTTTGCTGATCAGCAGGGCACGGTGGGAATACTTACCACCACAGCACCTGTCTGTTTGGATGGCAGGACTTCTGCTGTCAACCCCGCTGATTTGGCTGAAGCGTTTCCTGGGGCGTCAAGCTGACTAAACGACGATTTACCTTCTTCTAACGTATTAGAATTTTTTTCTTTTTTCTTACACTTCAGCCTTTTGGGCTTAGCAGTTTGATCGTCAGGCTAACGGGTGAAAACAATGACATCTCGCGTTACAAAATGAACCTCGATAGCGTGGTAAGCACTAACAGAGTCCCACTGTCATAACTCAAGCTCTACACGACCGATTCGTGTAGCCTGACACAGTCAGTCGGAAAAACAGTGAGCTTAGGGGGCACCCATGACTGTTACTGCTATCCAGAGGTAGAGGCCAAGCTACATCTTCGCCCTCGGCCACTGCCCGCAGGCACCCCTTTCAAGGGAACTACTACGCTTCTAGGTGGAGTCTTCCACCCATACAAGGAGCAAGTCATCCATGTTACAACCTGGCTGATTTACTAAGGATCTTTCACCTTTCTTTCCGGTCCTAACGGTGAAGAACAGCGCGTACCAGTTTTTAGGTCTGGAGTTCTCTCTCTTGCAGCTGTAATTTTACAGACTTTTTTCCCTGTGATAAATTTCCAACAAATTAATTAACTTTGAGACAAAGACCGCAGCTACTCTCCAACCCATGTCTCACAGGACGGTTTTCAAAGAGGGATCATTCCTAAGCCACCCATGTAAACACACTTCCTCCCTTCAATATCATCCTCATCTCCCTCTCCCCGCCAAGAGGGCTGCTTTACTCCTCTCCCTTTCCTTGAGGAAACGAGGCTGCTTATTAATCTGACGTTCACCCGGCTATTTACTGCTAGACACGCATGCTGTGGGAGCAGAGGAATTGCATAATCACAGCAGTCTTTGCCAGTGGCAACTTCTGCTGCTATTACAGTCCAAATTAAGCAGGGGAAAATTATGTGGTACCTGGGCCTTAGCCAGAATTGCGTCAGTCACAGTTCAGAACTGCAGTTACACGAGGGACGCCTAACAGCATTTGTGAAGCTGATATGAACTAAGTTCAAGTAAGGAGCATGACACAAACAGTTCTGTTCCTGGATAAGTTAAATAAGAGATGCTAATTTTCATTGCACATGTGATTAAATGGAAAAATGCAGGGCTTGGGGGCTTGGGGATTTTTTTTATTCTTCTCCTAACATGTTAATTAGAACCAAGTCTTATTTACAGGGAAGATTTTTCAAGTCACACTTTCCCTTCTAGACGCAACTGAGCTTAGCCTGTGCCAGGGGGACAAACGACCTAGTGGAAGCCCGGTTCTGATATTTTGCCATCATTTAAGTTTGGGTAAAATATTCTGTTGTCTCGCAGCTAGCACAACTGCTTCAGGTCATATTTTACCTGCCAGAGTAGTTGAAACACTTAATACTGAAGAACTGTAATTGCAGTTTGATGGCCTCTTTCTAGGGGAGGAGGAGGAAAAAAAAAGTGAACAACTATTCTGAATGAATGTTAACGTTCAGAAAAAACAATGTATAAGGATATCATAGCAAAATATAGACTGAGTAAAAAGGGATAAAGCTTATTTTTAAAAATACTGTTACTGAGTTACTTCATCACACTTTACAGTTATTTGATAGTTTATCATCAAGTCACACAGCTTATTCTGAAGATACTTACAATTTAAGACCCGCAGAAGACATTCACTAAAGTACTCAGCACTGAAGCATACTAGGGCAGAACATATTTAAGGAGGACAGAGGGGAAAATCAGGTTCACAAGAAAATTCAGACTGAATGGTGTAGAGCTCTGTAACGCTGTAAGGTTGGTGTAAGTGAGCCATGAGTGGAAATGTCCGCATGTAAACCTGGAAACCGCAGCACAAGGGTCAAAAGAAAGGATGCTGTTCCTAGAAAAACACTCATGTTACTCAGCTTTTTACGTCAGGACCTGAAGGCAGCACTGTGATAAGGCCAAGTGTAGAAGATGCAGTGAAGACCCTGCGTTGTGATAAAACCACAACACCGATGACTTGTCAGCAGAAAACCTGGCATCCCAACAACAGGAGGGTGGCGAGAGGGCTCCAGCATACCACCTACACAATTCTGCTTCCTGGTAGACATATATTCTAAATACGAAAAAAAACTGACGACGGGCAGCAACCTGGCCCAAGATTTAGGAAGGCTGAAGTCAGCAAGATTCTGAAGCAAAGGAGTGTCTCACATAAGCTGATGACTCCTAAAGAACATAAAAGATCTGCCCAAAACCTAGTTTTGTCCTGAGCAGAGACTTAGCGAGGACTTGACAGCAGGTGCCCCTCATGCTCTGCACCGCACAGGTAACCTGGGCACCCGTGTCTTGCTGCCTGTGACTGAATGAAATCTGACAGAAAGAGTGCAACTGGATAAAAGCAATTTATTTAGGGACTGTGTGAATAACCGTCACCTTCCCCTTCCGTAAAATCCTTCACTGAGTTTTCTTACACTGATTTCCCTACAGCTGGCAAGACCAAAACAAAAGTCTCTAAGGCAAACTCTTACCTGACTTAATGCACCAGTTTCAAAGTTAGTGAGGACACAGGTAGCTGAAACTCAACAGAAGCGTTTGCAGAATCAGAGGCTTATTCATACTGGCCTTTCTTTTAAATATCATTCAAAAGAGAAAAACCTGAACATTTAGGTGTGTCAAAGAGTCTGCTTTGCAAATTACCTTCTAGTGTTTTGGTCTCGAAAATCCTCCAGTACAGGTTCTAAAAAAACATAAAAGCTAAACTTTAAAAGAAAAAGCGAAGCAGACAATGTCTTAGCGCACACTAAATTATAAAGCAAAATATTAGAAGCAAATACAGACTGCTAAGAGGGAGCTGTTCCCGACTACGCAGACATGCCTTAAATGAAGTGATCATTACATATTTTATATGGGGTCCTTGTGCTAGAGTGAAATTTGTTTATGTATATATGCTTAAGTACTGTAGAAAAGAATTACCTAATATTGCTGAAAGATTTGAGATCTGCGGTATCTTATCTATGGTCACTGCCTTGCTGGAGTCTAGGAGAGTAGAGTTCTTGTACTTGCCAGAGTCCTCAGAGTAAAAATTACTTCTTTCTGGACATGAAAGATACAAGTGCAAACTTCTTACGCTGAAATTCATGGAGGTATTAAATTTGTGTTGAAACTGAAAGCAATCAGATTTGCAAGACAGGAGCTTTAAAGCAAAGCAAAAGCATTGTCTTGGCTCAAACAGTGGCAGAAAAGTTTGGGAGGAATTTGACTCCAAGCAGCTTTGTTGGTCATCCCCAATAAACAGCTTGCATCAACAGTGAATACTTGAAGTTTACAGTAGATTCAAATTACACCAGGACCCAATTCACTCTGGATTGGAGGCCCAGATACACAAATCCCACTGTTAAGCACGGGTTGGCTTACAGCAGAGATCTGACCTGGGAAGTCACACCAAGAGAGGCCACTAGTCCTTCTATTGCAGATAATCCCCCCACATTTTCTGTATCAAATAAAGCTCAAAGAAACAGAAGTCTCACCTGAACAATCATCTCTGAATGTTTCAGGGGATGGGCAACTGTTCAGGCTGCCACTAGCACCTGTGTTATAATCTGCAGTTGAATCTATGTCTAAACACTCTAGGAGAAAGGTTGAAACACCCGTGGGAAGAGTCATTCCTGTACCTAGAGAAAGAGGCAAAAAAGGTGGCTACCAAAAAAAAAGTATCATCTTGTACAAACCATTAGGATTTCCTTATCTAAGTTTCATTCTTGTCATGAACTAAATACTGTCAAGTCAGTACCTTATATTGATTCATAATACAGTTAAGGAAACAAATAAACAAAGGGCACCCTGAAGCCCAGTTTACACTGCCACAGACTAACAGAAGACATCTTCCTTGCCCGAGGCTCGCTAGAAATATTTGAAGAATTTAGCCTCTGATAAGGTGATTCTTAGACAGGTTTGTTTTCAGAAGGACAAACTATTTAGGCACAAGCTTTTAAAAACACAGTTTTGAGTGAACTGAAGAACTCATGTCAACAACTAGTTCTGTCAATGGTAAAGCCAAGATCATGTGGTTTTCAACGGGCCGGGCTCCGGCCTGTCTCAGGTCTTGCAGGGCTCCTGTCCTGTTTGTGCTGCCCACAATCAGCTCGGGTGAACCAGAGGCAGAAGTCCAGCCAGTGGTCTCAAAACCTTTCCTTTCTAATATCACGCAGTCAGAACCAGTACAAGAACAGCACACCGATACTTTTATAGAAATATAATTAAAATCACCTAACGAGTTTTACATTTAGTTTTATACAGCTAGAAAAACATATTTGATAATATAATGTATCGCCATTATACTCACTCGAAGTCACTTCAGCGTTTTTCAAACTTTCTTTACTTTCAAAGTGGGTTGTCAGGGATTCCTAAAATTAAATGGCCGATACAAACAACCTGAGAACACTGGATGTAGACAAAGAAATAAAATTCAAAGTATTCCTACATTAGCAGATGCTCAGAAACTTACTGCCTGGTACTTCACTATTTACACTTCCTATTCACAGTGTAATATTCCCAGGGTTCCAAATAATTCCTGCTATTCCCAGGGTTTTTCATACATCATGAACAAGTCTGCAATCTGACTTATAGTTCTAAAATTCATAATGAATATGCAATAATTTGATCCTACAATCTTTGCTGGATAAGACTTCCAGTGAAGGCGTATTGACATCAACTGAAGGAATGCATAAGACAGCAGTGGAGTAATGAATTTCCCTATCTTTTGTTTGTTTTTTGTTTTGGTTTTGGTTTTTTGGTGTTTTTTTTTTAAGAGGTACAATTCATGCTGCTCACTTTCACATTCCGAGATTGCTCCTATAAACACCAACAACTATTTTGTGTAAGTAGTATTTTCTAGGAAACTAAGCATTTGCAGGAAATGTAAGTAATCGGTGGACTCTAAATATGAGGTAACTTTTTAAAGAAAAATAGTTTTACACCAATATCACTCAAGCCCTTTGCTGTAGCAGATTTCAGTTCAAACACACCTGATGGAGTATTTTCTTGCCAGTGTGGTATTAACTGTCCTGTAACACTTCGGCTCAGTCATCTCAAAATACTTTGTTCCAGTTGTACTAACACGAGGAAGAGCGCAACAGTGACTTGCCAAAGGTCTGTGTCTGAACTAGAAGCGAGCAATTCTCTGGAACCACACTCTAATGAGGTATCTTCCATGCAACACAATTGCTAGAGCCTTTCCTCGTTAAGGACAATTAGTATTGATGTCTTCCCACACTACCCATAGCTCTGACAGCTTTTATTCTGGCCAACGACAGGGGAAAACGTCACCAAAATACAGGACCAAGTTCAGCCTGAAAAATGTGTGTGCGTGCACACACACAAGCCTCGTAGGAAATTCTACTTGATTAGACAAAGAATTTAACGTGTCACATTTCTTTGATTCAGCCTCCACAAATTATTAGTGGATAAAGAACAGGACAGCATTCTCACCTTCAGCGTTACGGTGCTTTCTTCCATTTTCTCTTTATTGTTTTCCAAATCTGTTGCTTCGCTGACATTCACTTGATTGCTGCAGTTGAAGAACAGAGCCAAGCTCAATGCACAGAGCTACACTGTTCTAGAGGAAAGCGACAAAAACTACCAAATTTCTTTATGAGGTGCCAACAAATAGTCTGACAAACATCAGTTTACCGAGAATTCAAATGGCGTCGTCTCCAAGAGACATCTTATGCAGGCATAACAATATAAACATTTAGCTACTCTAAATAATGGCGTATTTGAATGAGTTCTAACAGACCTCTGCCTGAAGGAATGGCTCGCTCTGGTAACTTCAAGATTTTCTTTAATTTTTGGTAGGGTTTTCACACTGGACTTGCCTATCAGGCCTAGGGAAGAACAAAGATTCAGTGCAGTGATTTTAGTTTTAGTATTAGAATTTAGATGTTTATTTGCAATAGGGCACCTTTAGCTGTTCCCCCTCTTCCGTGCCCATAACAATTTGTGACACTATCATCACAAACATGAAGTCTGAATTTGCTTTATTATTTTTACCCAAACTTTTTTAATCAGTGTATCAACAAGACCCTCCCCCCCAAAAAAAAATAAAAAAGCAGACTTCAAGAAATACTGCAGGTGGTTTAGAAACCTCTTGATGAAAAGAAAAAGCCACTTTGGAAGTGACCTTTACCTAGGTTCAAAGTAGTACCTAGGTTCAAAGTAGTTTGAGTCTAAATCAGTTTTAAATGGGGTTTGTTAGGCATATCGTAAGAACTTCTACAGAGACTGGTCCTCAGTGTATATAATCCCAAAGGCCATGACGACACACTTAGGAACCAGCAAATTTCAGAGACATATTTTCTTCTCCTGAAACCAATTTTATAACTTGTCTAGCTTTGCGTCTTATTTTCAGCAGCCAGGAGCTAGAAACGGCCAGAGTTTCTACAGTTACACTTTTATGACAGCAAGTCAAAAGAGCGTCCATCCTCACACCAAGAAAGGGGTCTGAAGGACTGCACCCCCGGCACGGCGCCCTTCAGCTGAAACTCCCTGGGAGCTCAGGACAGGACAACGTATGAGCAGGACTCAGCCCAGGACGCAGCCCTTTCCCTCTTTCTTACGCGTATATGTAAGGATGAAAAGCAAACAGACCTCAAAGCTGCTAGTTGCACCCAGTCAGGTACGCAAGATTACTAAATGCCTATGAGAGCACGAGCCAGCAGGGCAGGACCAAGACAGAAAGCGATGTTCCCTGTACCTCGTAACAGCCCTTTAAAAGTCTTACCTTTAAATTGTCAAGATCAGCGTGGGACCAAGACATCCCATACTGGTCTTCCCCATTTACTTTACCAAGCGACACTATCGCTATCCGCCTTTACTTGAATGCCGTACCTTCCCCTCAGACTGCGCTTCTTTCTCTAAGGTCTCCAATTCTTAAGTGGAGATCTGCTAAACTGCATTCAACGCTGAGGCTCTGCCTTTTGAGGAGCAACTTTAAGCAAAGCTACCTTCTCAAAGGCAGGCAAGGGTTTTGCCTCGCCATTTCTAAAGGAAATTATTAGATGGG